>APFE030048978.1:75206-109828 GCA_000404065.3 Pinus taeda | reverse complement strand
TTTCCTTGATTGCAGCTCCCTTACATGCTTTAACAGGATTGAACAAGGTGTTTCAGTGGGGAGGCAAATAGCAGAAAGCCTTCGACACCTTAAAAGAAAAGATTAGTACAGCACCAATACTAGCACTGCCCGATCTTCAAAGACCATTTGAGATTGAAACGGATGCCAGTGACTATGCCATGGGAGCAGTGTTGATGCAGCACGATAAACCCATATGTTATTATTCTGAGACATTTAATTCTACAGTAGTTAATTATCCCACATATGATAAAGAATTGTATGCATTAGTACAGAGTGTCAAAAAGTGGAAACATTACCTAATGGGCAAAGAGACAGTTATACATACTGATCATCGGCCACTTCAATATTTGCACTCACAAACTAAGTTGCAGCAATCAATACACTATAGGTGGATGGGTTTTCTACAACAGTTTCATCTTGTCATCAGATATAAAAAGGGCATACACAACAAAGTTGCAGATATGTTGTCCAGACCAAGCATAAATGCATCCACTATACTTAAGCATAATTCAGTATTGCATGAAAGCTACATTGAACTGTATGCTCAAGATATAAATTTTAAAGACGTATATGCAACTTTAAGTCATGACAAACAAGTCGAAGAATTGGATTATCATGTTAAGGACCAACTCTTGTATTATTTGGGAAAGTTATGCATTCCTCAAACAGAAAGAGTAAAGATAATTCAAGAAGCACACACTTCTCTAATATCAGGTCACTTTGGTATAAGTAAAACAGTTGCACAGCTGCAAAGATTTTGTTATTGGCCAAAAATGAATGAGACAATTTCTAGATATGTAAGAGGGTGTACCATGTGTGCTAAAAGCAAACCCAACAATAGAAAACTAGGCTTGTACACTCCACTACCAGTTCCTTCTCATCCTTGGGAAAGTGTTTCTATGGATTTCTTTGGGGGACTGCCTAAATCTAGAAAAGGTCATGACTATTTATATGTTATTGTGGATAGGTTCAGCAAAATGCGTATTTTAATACCTTGTAACAAACAGATTACAGTTGAACAAACTGCAAAGTTGTTCTTTCAGCATGTATGGGTTCATTTTGGATTACCCACTTCCATTTTATCTGATCGAGATACCCGATTTGTTGGGAAATTTTGGTCAAGTTTGTGGAAATTGATGGACACCAGACTGAAGAAGAGCACAGCTTTTCATCCGCAAACAGATGGCCAAACAGAAGTGGTCAACAAGACAGTGATCCAGTTGCTCAGAGGCTATTACAGCAAGCATCCCAAGCTTTGGGATGAACATTTATGTTATGTGCAGCATGCTTACAACCGAGCTAAACATTCTTCTACGCAGAGATCTCCTTTTGAGACTTGTTTTGGTTTCACACCAAGGTCTCCTTTGGATTTTGTCTTTGGTAAAGACATAGTGGTTGATGCACACAATGATGTGGACAAGGCAACCAAGTTCATCGAACAAATCCAAGAGATTCACCAGGCAGTACAGGAACAGCTGGAAAAGAGCCAAGCCAAGTACAAGGCAAGGCATAATAAGCATCGGACTTAGCATAGTTTCCAAGTTGGTGATCAAGTCTGGTTGTATATCAGCAAAGACAGAATGCAAGGTGAAGGTAAGAAGCTGAAGCCAATAAGGTATGGACCTTTCAAGATACTTTGAGAAAATTGGTGAAGCTTTTCGCCTTGATTTACTAGCTTACATGCACATCTACTTAGTTGTTAATGCAGACAGCTTGAGACTATTTGAACCTTCATTGATTGAAGATCCCGAAGAGTAGAGTCAATTGCCTTCTATTGATGATCTGTTACCTGAATATCTCAATGAGTTGCTGGAAGATATAGTTCTGGACAAGAAGGTGAGAACTACGCGTGGGGGGATGTTGAGTACCTGAAGATTGGACTCAAAGGTTCAAAACCAAGCAGTGCGAAATGGATAGAAATTGGGCAAGCGAGGAATCTGTACTCTCACTTGATTGATGCTTAAAAACCAACTTTTGGTGGTCCAAAAGATTTTTCAGTGGGAAGGCTGTGATCCGAATCGAATGCTAAAGAACTCTCTAAGTTTTCATAACTCTGTAAAATTCATGCCAAAGTTTCAAAGACTTACAAAGGTCGAGCTTATCAGAAATATCCTCAAACAGTTGTAATTTGTAAGTAGCGCCAAGAAACGAGGACCCTCGGTCAAGCGCGCTGACCGTTGGCCCATGGTAACGCACGCTGCCACGAAACAGCAAAACGGGAAGCCTTTTTGAGAAACGGGAGAGGTTTCCGATATGCACCAGGCAAACCCCTCGGAGAAGAAAAAGCCCTGAGTGACCCGGACCCGAAAAGTAAAAAACTGTACGAAATTCGCCGATTTCGTCAGAGGCGAGTCCCACACGAAAACCGGCAAGATATCGGAAGGGCTTCGAACGGTAAGTGGTTTCAACCGAGTCCTGCCCGATGCCACACACCGGGTGCCACGCGTACGGAAGAGAGAGAAAGCCGCTCACATTGGTCGGGTAAACGTCATGCAACTTACCCGCCCGATATGGACGGAAACTGTAGGATCTGGAGGCTCCAGATCAAAGGCGAACATGCAATCCGACAGAGGACTAGATTCAACGAGGTAAAGAGGCCAAGTTGTATAAAGGTTTGAAGTCCGACATGAACGATGAGTTGGCAAAGGAATCATGTTCATGGGCAATCTACGAGTTAAACGGAAATAACGACCGTTCAAACATTTTCAAGAGAACTGACACTCAGTTCGTTATGAAACAGGTGGCCACCTCCCTGTGAGGCGTTACACAGTGATGATGACGCCGAACAGAGGAATTTAAATAGACAGAGGCAGGAGAACCAAAGTGCCGGGAAGCGGAAACGACCAGTCAGAAAGCAGATAGGCTTTAAAGCCACGAACTGACAGAAACAAAGAAAACAGGAGAAAAACGACTAAGAAATCTAAGAGCAGAGAACAGAGCCGAGCTGACCTGAAGGCAGCATCGAGCCAGACAAAGCCAGAGAGAGTCAGAGAGTCTATGTACTCCCGAGAAGGCTTGAGAGGTTCAAGCGAACTCCTCGGCATAGGCCTGTCATGTATGAGTCTCAGATTGGGCTCATACTACTGTGACCAATAGAGGTCGTGTTTCAATAAGGAGAGTCTGTGTACTCCAGAGACTTGGGGGATCCAAGTCCAGTCCTACTGATTTATATTTGTTGAATGAGACTCAAATTGAGCTCACTGTTGTAAAACTCTGCTTTGAAAACATAATAGAGAGGCCACCATTGAACGCTGGACCAGGAGACGTAGCCCAGGAGCATTGGGTGAACTCCTTATTAAACTTGTTGTATTTACATGTTTTTCTATTATGTTTTCTCTAACTGCTTCAGTGTCTATGTATTTCGCAATCTTATCGATCCGTTGCATAAAGTATCATAGGCACATCCATGCACATGAGTTTGTAATACCTTTAATTCTTTGTCCTGGATAAATTCCAAATCACTCAGCCTCCCTCTTTCCAGAACTCAGTCTCCTTGAATTTCTTTTGAAATTCCCTGTTGCACTTCTCCTCATTTCTCTTCAATCTAGTTGAGCCGCTCACTCTAAAGAAAATTGCTTCCTCCACAATTATGTGCCTTCATCTCTCTCCTGAGCTTATTTTATAACTTCATTAAGCCAAAATCCCTAACCCTAATCTCCTAAATGATTAATGACTAGGATTAATCCTAAGTCTCACTTGAGATCAATGGTTGAGATTATATCTACGTCACTTAAATAATTTTATTATTTATCCTTAGAACTTTGGCCTAATAGTCCACAATAGTTAATTAGATTAATTATTGTACTTTTCCTAAGTTAACCTTAGGAAAGAAATCATAAAATCACTTACTCCACCAAGCAAGCACCTAGAGATGCAATCAAATATCTTCTACATGCTAAGACACCAAGCCAATGTAGAAGACCTTCTGAAGCTACAAAAATCAATACTCTCTCCTAGCAAGGAAGGGATTCTCGAATCTCCACCACCCCCAGCTTATCTTTGTAAAACACAAACTTCCTCTTCACTAAAGGCTAGGTGAGAATATCTGTTACCTACTCCTTTGTAAAGAAGTATTGCAAACTCATAGCACCTCTCTAGACCCTGTCTCTGACGAAGTGATATATGATATCTATGTGCTTGGATGTATCATGAAACACTCGATTATCAAAGAGCTTAATGCAACTCTAATCATCATAGTGAATCACAGTTTGTTAGCTTTTTGGGCACTAGACTCTATGCACACACGCACACACCAAATCTAGTAACAACTTCCAATTAACTTTACATAGCTAATGAACTTAAACACATTGATGTGTCTAACCGGAAACAAATTTAGCACAACAGAACTTATCAACCAGCAATTAGATCATGCACAGTAACACAAAATTTCAGCCCCAAAACACAATTCTTATTAGTCCTTCAACAAGAATCAAGGGCTCCCATCCCAAGGAAACTGGCCCTTTTACAATGCTCAGTAAAATGCCAAATCACAAGGGAAAACTTACATAGAAAAACTCTTGTTTTGACCCACATAAAATTACTTGGAGAAATAACAGCTGAGGGGAACCTGTAACTTGGCCACTTAGAGATTATGGTTTCCAAGAAACTCAAATGTTGTACTAGAATCGGCCCTAAGACAAACTCATCCTCCTTAAATTGCTCTCAGCTCTCTCTACCTGCTCACAGTCTTTCTAGCAATCATACATCATGCGCAACTATCAAATCGGCCCAAGGAAATAACTCAACATCCACAACAAATCAGCCCCTTAGCTCGGTCCTTCTCTTCCTACTTGATCTTCTTAGGTCAGCTAGAACCTATCGATCTTCCACAGACCCTCTCAAGTGAGAGGGTCTGAGGAGAGGGTCTAAGGCCTGCTCGGCCTTCTCCTCCACAAGATGCTCTCTTGTAGACGACACTCCATAGGCCCTCTCAGCCATCCACAAGTCTGAGGTCTACTCGGCCTTCTCCTCCACCTATGTTATCGTTGTCAACCATTCCACAGGCCCTCTTGGCCCTTAACAGGTCTAAGGCCTACTTGGCCTTCTCATTTACAAGATGCTCACTTGTCAACCACTCCAAAGCCCCTCTTGGCCCTCAAGGGGTCTAAGGCCTACTCGGCCTTCTCCTCCACAAGATGCTTCACTTGTCGACCACCTTTGACAGGCCCTCTCAACCCTCAAGGGGTCTGAAGCCTATTCACCCTTATCCTCCACAAGATGCTCTCTTATGGACCACAAGAATGAAACACTCACCCTTATACTTTTCCAATGGATGCAATACCATAAGTCTATGTGCGCAAAGCCCCATCACTTAGCCCATTCACCCCACACATGAGAATACTCCTGCTGCTACACAAAACATCAACACTCCCCCTTAACGAGGGATATCTTCTCACAACACCACTTGGAAGTGGCTCTACCTTCGGACCTAGAACACATTTCCACCCTTGATCTCCTACTACAATTGCTCCATATGACACAAAAGCAATTACCATAGTATGACAGGGACCCTTCTTCGAAGACACGCTGCTCCTAGAAGCCTCCCACTCTTGACCCTTCTTCGAAGACACGCTGCTCCTAGAAGCCTCCCACTCTTGACCATCCCACATGACCATCTTGTACTTTGACTTCCTGAAGTTGAAGGTTTTCTTCCTCTAAGTTGTTGACTCACTCTGAAGGCTAACTCCCTCCTAAGCCTACTTACTTCCTCCAAAGCATGACTCCCTTTGAAGACTGACTCCCTCTTGAGCCTGCTCACTCCCTCTTAAGCCTAACTCCCTCTAACTCCAAATTGCAAACCTTCTCATCCCATTAAGGCCTCTGCTTAACCTTCACTCCAAGTTTCTCAATTGGATCTCTAATGGCTATCTTAGCCCTGTGACCATCTCGATCTTGCTTTCTTGACCCCTCTCCTATCATAGGAACACTTAGGCCTACATAAAAGTATCTTCCAAAGCTACAAACTCTAACACTCTCTCTTAACAAGGAAGGTACTTTTGGAAGAACCACCAAGAACTAGCTCTAATACCATGTGAGTTTTTTGGGCACTACACTCAGTGCACGCACACACTAGATCTTGTAACAGCTTCCAATTAACTTTAGACAGCCAATGAATTCAAACACATTGATGTGTCTAACCATAAACACATTTAACACGGAGGAACTTATAAAACCAACAAATAGATCATGTACAGAAACACAAAATTTCAACCCCAAAACACAATCTTATAAGTCCTTCAACAAGAATCTAGGGCTCCCATGTTAAGGAAAATGGCCCTTTTACAAAGCTCAGTAAAATGCCAAATCACAAGGGAAAAATTATACAGAAAAACCCTTGTCTTGACCCACAGAAAATTACTTAGAGAAATAACAGTTGAAGGGGAATTTGGAACTCGACCCCCTAGAGATTATGGTTGCCCAAAAACTCAAATGCTAAACTAGAATTGGGCCCAAGATAAACTTCTCAATGTGTGATTGAGTATTTTTGTTTACTTATCATAGACACTTTTGGGCATGGATTAGTGGGGGGATTCGGCGGAAAGAGTGGACTAGGTCTGTACTCTTGTCTCCTCTACCCTTTTTGGTGGTTAACCTTGTATCATAGTCCCGTGGGATCTCCTTTATTGGCCACTAGGCTTTAGGGATGGCACTACATGGGAAACCCTGATTTCAGTTGCATGGTCCCCCTTCCCAAAACCACATACATCACTACCCTTCCGCTCATTACAACCCCATTTCATCATATCTCCCACCGGGTCCACATTTGTCCACTGGGTCCACAAGGAGTTGGCCTCCCCTCCCCTATCCACACCTTGGGTCGGGCCTGGAACAATGCCCTGGAGGTTGATGTAGCTAAAATGAAAAGAAAAGGCATATTTGGCCACTCTCAAAAGGAAATTGTACCATAAAATGCAAAAGATGGTCGGGACATAAATTTAGCACGTCGGAAAAAGCCAAACATGAGCTCTACCCCTTACCCATGGCCATCACCCCAGTTCCTATGGGCCCTAGATGAGCCCCCTCCATCATTAAGGAACTCATGATTGTCCCAACCCCCAGTGGGCAACGAATTGCCCCACCTAAAGGGGATATTATTGTTGTATCCTATACATCATGCTCTCATCCCCTGGAGCCCCAAGCAATTATAAGGAAAAACTAATAGAAGGCAAAAGACATAGTAATAAGGGTGGAAAAACAAAGGTCGAGATAACTCATGTACCACGATTGCTCCCTATTACACTCATATACTCAAGTGTGGGCTTCCCCATATTAACTACCCTTGTACCGTGGCATGTGGCCCAGAGCTTCCCCTTCACCCCCATTCCATCACTACATCACATGTCACCCCCTTTAGAGGTTGAAACCAACTAATAAAGTCATTGGTTAAACCCCTTTTGAGCTTGGAGACACCTATACATGCCAAAGCCCACTTTGGAAGGGCATGTCATTTGAAGTGTCCACTTGTATTTCATGATTTGTAAGCTCTTTTACTTGATTACTCTAATGATTTGTTGTAATGGAAGCCAAGAAGACGGATTGGATCTTATGCAGGATTGCAGGTGGGTCTCTATTTGGAGTTTGGTCTCCCTATATGGGGTCCAAGCACTCCAGAGGGCCACATTGGCACCTGTAGGGTGAGCGTAGAGAACCCTATGATGTATGGATTTTCGCCATTGTCTTTGGAGCTTCTTTCTAATGCGAAGTTGATGAATGGGTATACTCTTTCTCTCATGCAAGTGAAATTTTAATGCTATTCTTGTTATCTTACTTGTCTAATGCATGTTATTGTTATCATCATTCTTGTATGGGTTAAAGTAATGTGAAATTCTTCTGGAAACTTTCAATAAGTGATTTAATGCATGCATTGTTCTTTAAGAGAGTGGGTGAATGTTCCTAGAGGCACCTCATAAGTTGAAAGCCCCTAAAACTTCATCTCCTTTGCAATTCGAAGTATAAATCCCTAAATGACCTTGTTGTTGCACCTTGAAAAGCTAGTGAAAGTCATCTAGGGCTCCTTAGCATATGAAATTCTCGATCTAGGTGTATCTTGACTCCATTAAGCCCAAAAAGTAAGGCATTAATCCTCGCATCCCTTTGGTGGTCAAAATTACCCCTCTTTTTCTCATCTCTTCCAATTCTAGGCCTAACCCTAGTAGGTCACCCAAGGCACTAAGTGAAATCCTTTGTAGCCATTCAAAACCTTTGAATTTTGGTCCACTATTGCATTAGGGTTTTCTCAAGAGGTCCTCCAAGTTTGAGGCAAATCCAATGGTGAAATCCCAAGACGTAGCAAGCCCTAGCCATAAGACCATCTCTTTCCCTAGGTTGATTTGGGTTAGTGTCCTCACTTGGATTATTGTATTTAAAATTCAAAAGAAAAATTGTCCTTTGATCCTATTCTCCTCCCTAAATTCGTCAAGCCCCTCTAGTGTTGATCAACTCCACATCCTTGACCTAGTTTGGGTCCACTTTGGTTCTTTGTGGTCCCACAACTTTATAACTCAAATTCCACAAGGATTGCATAGAAACCATTTCTCCACAAGGATTCTTAGGTCAAGGAAGCTTCTTGTCAAGGGATATTCCTCAAACCTAGGCTTAAGCATCCTCTTAACCCTTCCTAGAGAGCCCATCACCTTGCTTCTTAAGTAAGTAAGCCATTCAATTGAGTCTTTCTTCTGAATAGGTTCTAGGGATCACTCTCCACCATTCATTAATCTAATCATCCTTGTGATTCCCCTATATTGGGTCTCCTCCCATCAGTGAAAGTCCGTAAAGAGCAAGGGGCTATAGCTGAGGTGACAGGGGGTTATTGCTCCATCATTGCCACTTGACCTAGTAGTTGCTCTATAAGATCCCCTCCTAGGACTCTTGCTAGTTTGAGCGGTAAGAGACCTCTTTAAAGGAAGTATCAAGGTATCACTCTTGGAAGTTGTTGTTGGAGAAATCCTAGGAAACATCTTTCAAGGATATTTTAAGAGATCAATGAGTTTTGAGACATCATCAAGAAGAACCCTAGTTATCAAGTAAGTCCCATATTATTACATCAAGTCTGAATCCATAAGTTATATGGGTTCTTTCTGTAAGGAAAGCAATAAACTTTTTGGAGCATCAAATTACCTAGCATAGAAGAAAAGGATTGACCTAGCACTCACTAAACATGAGGTAATGGAGTATATTACTGGTGAAATTATTGAACCTAACAAAGACAAGACTCAAGAACTAGCAAAGTACAAGAAGGGGGAAGTAAGGGCACAAAGGATCATAGTTGAATCCATCAAGGATCCTCTTGTTCCATTTGTTGCAAACTTGAAAACTTCCAAGGCTATGTATGATAAGCTAGTGAACTTGTACTCTGTATGTACCTCAGATGTCTTTGCAAAATAAGCTATATAAGATGAAGAAGTCAAAGGATGAAGACATGGCATCCTTTCTAATGAGGATCTCTCAATTGAGAGATCACTTGCAAGGGCTTGGAGAAACAATCTCTTATTCGGAAATGACTATTTGTGTGTGCATTACCACTGGAATGGGGTAGCTTTGCAACAAGCATCTACTCTAAGAAAGATTCAACTCCCTTTGATGGGTTCTGGGGTCAATGCATTTTGGAAGAATCAAGGATCAAGGTAAAAGATGATATTGGATCAGATGAGCAATCTCAAGCCTTTCTAGCTAGAGTCAAGAAGCTGAAGAAAGGAAAGTTTGGAAAGTCCAAGAAGAAAGATGTGTCCAAGGTTTAATGCTTTAAATGCAATGAGTTTGGACAGTTTAAGAGGGATTGTCCAAGCCAACAAAACAACAAGAGAAAAGAAAGAAGCGAAGCTCATGTAGCTGAGGTCATGGAAGAACCTGAGAAGAAGCCGAAGAAAGAAGAAGCAAAGGATCTTTACTATTAAAAAGGGCATCTTGCTTGTCAAGTTATTTATAAAGATTGGTCTTTCCTTTAGGATATTGTTTATTATTATAGAAGAATCTTAATTTTGCATAACATCATAAAGAGTCTACTTGGTTGAGTTGCTTTATAGAAATCATCTAATAGATAGATAAACCATTTTGCATATCACACATCCAAGCATTGTCTAACATTATGTTAGAGGTAGTCATCTTGCTTAGATGGATCATATGATCCTAGAAGAACCATCATTATGGAAGGTTCTTGGGAGAAACATTATGATAAGGTTAGTATACATTCCACGTAATGTGGAAACAATACAGGTAAAGGGATGAAGGAATGCAATGGGTCAGAATGCAAGATCATTATAGGGCATATAGCTAGATGATGGAATAAGAAGCATAGGAATATATATTGAAAGTAACTCTTGGATAAGATTCTTTTGAATAGAATCTTGAAACACGCTTAGTATGATTGTACGATGTTTTAAAAGGAAGAATGTGACTTAAGGATGTATAAAAGATTAAGACTTTCTCTGGAATATGTAAATAATGGTTAACATCCATTTAATCTAAGGAAGAAAAGTTTTAACTTGGTAATCAAGTTCAATCCTTGGGCACTCTAATGCATGAAGGAAGATTCGAATGGAGATGGATTATAAGGGTGTTGATGATTGGATGAGAAGGTCATTACGATGAGGCAAGTCTGATTTTAATTATTATTGGTTATCTGATTAGCATATTATTTTGCTACCTAGAATAATGTTCTAGGAATACATGATGACAGTTGAGGCAAGTTCAACTATGTGAATGGACATGTATGAAGAATGTCGAGGGAAGCTCGATAATTGGTGCCTAGAAACTGTGAAGTCAAGATGTGCCCATCTTGGGATTGAAAGGTAGGAGTGCGAGAAGACAACTTGAAGGTTGAAGGGAAGATCACTTTCATGGAGAAGCTTGAAGCTTGGGAGGGCTCAATACAATGCCTTCATCTTTCATGACGAAAATGGAAGTGATGAGCAAGAAGGACCTAGAATTTGTCACATGAAGATGGTTCCATGATACCTCAAAAGGAAGCAAGCTCGATATGATGAGATGTGAAGAAAAGAGGGAGCCATGCAACTATATAGAACAATTAGTTGGTACTCTTACAAGGACAAGCTATAAGGCTTGTAGTGTTGACTGCCCAAGTAAAAGGGAAGTTTGGATCTCCTCTGGTTTTGAGAGGGAGTGAAAGGAGTCTCCTCGAATAGGAGTAAGGTTTTATTCTAAAAAAAGAATAGGGATGTCCTCTCTGGTTGAGGAGTGATGTTGGACATCACATGTGCATTCTCTTTTTCAGATGATGGAAAGAGCATGGCGTAGGATTGGATAAGCATCTGTGGTCTCCTTGAGGATAAAAGCATCCAAGAAATGAAAGGTACTGACACTCTTTGAGGATATGACAGGTGTTGACCACTACGTGTCAACGACCCATAGCAATACACCTCATTTTTTTGCAAAAGGGATAGTGCATAATCGATGTGTTCGTGCCATTCAGCTATCATCATCAACCTTATTATTATGTTACAATTTAAACACATTCTGCATGTATATGATGTAAATAATCTCAACAGATCTGTGTCATGTATGTAATTGCATAGGTAAACCTACTTTTCTGGTGACGATCTACATTCTGGGAGGTTTTTTGTCTCACAGATCCATTCTTGGATGGTCGACAGAGTTTTCCTTTAGTCTTACCTCAAAGTCGGAATGTATTTTGTCACTGGAACCTTAGGTGAGTCTTGGT
The DNA here is from genome assembly GCA_000404065.3 of Pinus taeda. Classification (NCBI taxonomy): domain Eukaryota; kingdom Viridiplantae; phylum Streptophyta; class Pinopsida; order Pinales; family Pinaceae; genus Pinus; species Pinus taeda. The sequence goes on along the minus strand of APFE030048978.1, from coordinate 98,130 downwards.
GTTATAGATCGAGTCTATGTAAAACTGATTCGGGCATAATCTTAACTATTTGGTTAGGTTATTTTGTTACAAATTGCTTAGTTTGCTAGATTATATTTGTGTCGCAGAAATGGGTAGTCTGCGATGGTCTATTTTATATGGGTTTTCCCCCTTATGATGTAAAAGATATGAAAATTATGACGTAAAGTGTCTTGAAAGTTGGAAAAATAATTTATCCCCTCATAGGTTAATTAATTAAATTTTCTGGCCAAAAAATTAATTAAAATCTTAAGCCAGAAATTTAATTAATTCTAGGTGCCAGGTAAATTTGAATTCTCCAACGGCAAAATTTGTCCGTCCTTTAAAATTCAAATTTTAAAAAGTCTCGGGACTAAGGTAAATTAATTATTTTGCTAAATTTTAAGCTTTTAGTCCTTGGGGTTTAAGTCAAAATCAAATGTTTGAGAAAATTAACTCAAAAAAATTATTTTTGAGTTAATTAAAACGCATTTAATTGAAAAATTCGAATTTCCTCAAGAATTTAGTATTTCGACAGATGAGATTAAAAGAAATCTTAATCTTCATCAATGGTCGAGATCACTTTGACGAGAATCACTCGAACTAGCCGTTGGAAAATTTATCTTTAAATAGGAGGTCGTTTGTAAGTTGATCCATCCGATCTTTGGATCGTCTACTAAGCTCTCAAGCTCTCTTGTATATTTTTTTGAATTAATGCAAAAGTCTTTAAGGTTTCAACATGCTGTAGTGTTTCTCTTCATGAATTTATGGTAACATTGTTTTAATTTCTGCTTAATATTATGTGAAAATTATCAATCAATAGTTGTTTTAGAATAATCTGAATACAGGTATCTTATTCAGTTTGTTCGATCTAGGGTAACATTTTTAATTTTGATTGAAGTAGCAGGTATCTCTATTTCTTCATAATTTTATTGTTGTTCTATTTCTCTACTTGATTTGACGGTTGATCTAGTGTTTGCAGAAGATCTCTCAGGTTCTCATTGAGCGTTTGGGGATAGTCTTCAGTTGGACCAGCGAACTCTCAACACATATTTTCTGAAGAGCCTACTTCATATAAGCCTCGGGATATATCTAACGATAATCTTTTTTCTGCAGGGTGTTTTTTTACTAGTACCTCTCTAAAATTTCAAAATCTTTTAAATATTTTGTGGAGATTTTGATAGATCTGGCTCTTAAGAGCTTTAGATTATCAGATTTGGGAGCGGAGTTGGACTCATACTCCTCAGATCTGATAGAGCTGTAAATTATTTGTATAGATCTGTTATTTACTTGTGTAGATCTGAAATTTTGTAGCATAATTTTGAATTTTAACACTTGGGATTTTGGGATTTTCTCTATTTTTGTACATATTGGGTATTTGGTTTTTCTCTTTTCACTTGTGCAGGAATAGATCTGAGAAATTAGCCAAGAAAATCTTCAGATCTGAGCTAGATCTAGACCCTGGAGGACATGTAAGTGGCTTGAAATTAACTAAAACAATTGCTAAATACATTAATAAGTCATTTATGTTTGATGTATATCAAAAATATGGCCTAGATCTATATTTTGGATGATTGTTATCTCTGAATAGTTCTGTTTCTGAAGTCTGAAATATAATAGTGGCAAAATTTCATGTGAGTTAACCTAAAATCAGTTCCTAAGTTGTCTAATACATTAAGGAATTAATTTCTTGAGTTGGGCATTCATCATTAGGCTTATTTCATGTTTTAATTGTTGGCTGTAATAAATATATCAGATCTGATATAATTCTGGAAATCGCATCATAAAAGGCTGAAATTCTTTGATAATTCATATGGGGAAGTTTGAAAAAATTTCAGAAAATTTTTGGCATAAAAATATCATTGATATCTTACTGTTTTCATTGTCATATTGTTGTTGTCATAAAGTTTTTCTTACTACTGTCCTAAAAACTAATTTCAAAAAATTAAGTACTCTGTCATGGAATTGTGATAAAATGCATATTTTTTGTTTCATAAACTGAGTATTTTTTGAGCACCTGTAAACATTGATTGCAAAGAAGTTTCTACTCTCTGAGCTATAATTGTATCAAAAATATTTGAAATAAACTTGTGGTTTAATTGTAATATTTTCAGGGGTTTATTTTAAAGTCTTCATCCAATAAAGCGAGCATTTTATTTTGGTGATTAAGGGTTTTTGCGACACAAGTGTTTCTAATCATCGTGTCTAATTTCTTCTGATCATCTGGTGCATTTGCATATAAATTAGTTTTGCATAAATAAAATTTAAGCATAAGCTTGGTTGATAGAGAAAATAGGTATCCATCCATCTTTGCTTGAGAAGTCTGCTTTTAATAGTACTTAAAACGATGACCTTGCAGTCATCAAAGCCACAGCTCTCTGTAGCGCCGGAAGCACCAAGTATGTTAGATTTTCAGGAGAGGTATCATTCATCACACCTTAGTGTGTTTCACCTTATCTTCTTTCTGCCAATTACTACGAAATCAGGCTCAATATAGAAAGGATCGAAGGGTTAAAACTTAGATAGTCATTTAACTAAAATTAACCAAGATTCTTGCATCTCATATTAGCTTTAAGATCTGCAATTCATATAAGATAGTCATTCAACCAAAGCAGCAATTGCACATCAATTACTTGGTCCTAAATTTCCTAGCAAAATAGTTGACTCCATAAGGCACTGGTATCAATTGCTTAAAATCTAATCAAATCCAATAAATCTTGTTAAATCTAAATCAAGTACTTGGTCGCTTCACTGTGTCCCCAAGCTGGCTGGTTTTCAACTAGTTCGCCTTCATTCCATTTTCGTAGGGTCTACCCCCCTTAGCCTGTTGTAGGGAGATAGCTTAAACAGAGAGATTGGGGATCAGGGTGACAACCCCCGATCTGAGCCATTGTCATGGTGCTTAGACATTCTGTGCGACAACATTTTTTGGCACTGTTGCCAGGAATATTTTATTCTTGGCGCTTCAACAACATTTTATCTTCATTCTCCTCATAATCTTTATCATTTTTACAAGCAATGCCAACATTTTTTGGCATTGTTGCCGAGGACCAGTGTATTGGGCCTTGGCTCTACGACATTCATCTTTCTATCATTCATTTTAGCCGACAACGCCAACATTTTTAGCGTTGTTGATGGGGATAGAGTTTTTCTTGTCCTTGGCCCTCATGACATTCTTCTAATCAGCTAATCTTTTCCGTCATTCATTAGCCCGTCAAGCGGCACAACATTTTTTGGCGCTATTGTCGGGGATAGAGTTTTTTTGTCATTGGTTTCCTCAACATCATTTTAATCATCTAATCTTTCATCATTTCTTATCCCATCAGCACAACATTTCCTGGCGTCATTTGATCTTTTCATCACCTTATCTTTCATCATCTCATTAATCATTTCATCTACACTTTTAGCACTTAGACATTTCGGTTCGTTTCTTGTTTGGGTGGCGACTTCACTTTTTTCATTTATTATTTCTCAGACAATAAGCCCTCCCTTATATCCAGTTGTTTTTGCCTTTTGGATCCTAAACCTAGATTCATGTTCAAATGGCGACTCCACTTCTTTCATTTCTTACAAGAATTTCTACTAAAAGCTCGCTTCTTGTGGATCTCTTGATTTTCTTGAGCAAGGGTCTCTCTCTAGCATCCATTTGGTCCCTCCTTATCCTTTTTAAGCAGGTCATCATGGATGATTTGTTTACCCCGTGTCATTTTACTAATTTTCTCCATGATATGCCAGAAGAGGCCATTCATAAATTACCTTTGTTCTCAGGTGGTGATTCAGTGGCTGCTAGAAAGCATCTATCCAAGGTTACTCATACAATAATCAAATATTGTAGTTCTTCCCAACATAAACATGAAGATGTCAAGATGTGTCTGTCTTTTCTTTAGAGGGTGATGCGTTGAATTGGTTTCATAATTGTCCTAAAGATTCTTTCACTTCTTTACAAGACATTATCAACGCTTTTAAAGGCAGATATGGTGATCAAAGTGGCTCGCCTTGTGCCCTTAATACTATGCAACAGAATGAAAGTGATCTTGTAAAGGATCCAATTGTCAATGAAAGATTTCAAGACAATTCTCCATATCAGAATGTGCCATCCACTTGTACCATCGCAAGACAAATCCATGACAATGGAAAAACAAGAACAAGTTATCAAATCAATGTCGACAGCAAAAGGGAAAATGATAAGCATATTATAGAAAAACTAACGCAGCTGGTAAAAAATATGGAGCTTTGTCAAGAAAAATTGATAGCTGATTACGCCAAGGATATGAGAACTTTATACACCCAACTAGAAAAACGTGATAAGAAGATGGAAATCACGAAAATTAAATACTCTGATCACGTAGTCACCGTAGTAGTAAAGTGTGCTCAAAATATGGAGGCTCATCATAAGAAAGAATGGACTTCCATGCAAAACTATTCACTTGTCATGAGAGAAAAACATCCTAAGGAAATAGAAAGCATGAAAGCTAATCATGACTGAGTAATGAGCTCTATGCAAAATTGTTTGATGACCATAAAAACAGATAATGACAAAGTAATAAAAGATATGGACGCTGGTCAGATATGTCTTCAGAATAAGTTATTGACCATGGAGGAAAACCATGCTAAGGAAGTCAGTGCTATGAAGGTTGAACACTCTAACTAGATGGATGTCGTAACAATACAGGTACAGAAATTTCAGCATCAATCAGAGGATAAAAGAAACAAGGAAACATCAACATATCAGAAGCCTCCTTGTTTACTACAGCAAGCTCCATCTTATTATGAGGAGGTCATTTGTTCCATTGAAAAGTGGCTAATTGAAGATGATCCAGATAAAATGGAAATTATAAGAGTTAGGTTAATGCTCACATGCTTAATCCACTAGTCATAAAAGGTCAAGTTATAACTCATGACACCTGTGAAACTGATCCATCATTCTTGACAGAGCTGATGCAGAATGAAGAAAGAAATGTTATGCATATCTTACATACTTCATCTGAGAGTTTTGAAGCAGAATGTTCCCCATCATCAGTGATACAGCTTGCCACAAAGAAAAAGCGCAAGAGAAAGAGAATGAGAAAGCGGTTTGATGCATCTGATGGCTGCAAGCAGCTTGATTTTCGGATAGGAAAAAGTCCTACAGTGTACAGGATTGGACATGGCACATCTGAGAAACAGCGGACAGATTTGCCTGAAAGTGGACAAATGCTCAGTATGCACTATATTGAACACATTTGATGCCATCGAGCATCTTTGTATTGTATTTCTAACCTTATACCCTAATATTTCAGTATTTCATTTTGTAGTTACATGTGTTTTTCTTGTTACTAAATAGTTAATAAATGAAGAGCTTATATCTTTCATGTGCTTAATGTTATATGATGATCTTTTAATGGACGCTACTTATGTTATATTGTGTGTTGCGTGGATGCAGATTCTGGATTCTCACATTCTACGGTGCAACAATGTGTCCCCAAGTAGAGCCAGATGTTGACCACAATGTATCAACAACCCATAGCAGTACATCTCTTTTTTTCCGCAGAAGGGATAGCGCATGATCGATGTATCAGTGCCATTCAACGATCATCATCAACTTGATTATCATGTTACAGTGTAAACCCATTCTGCATGTATATGATGTAAATAATCTTAGCAGATCTGTGTCATGTATGTAATTGCCTAGGTAAACCTACTTTTCTGGTGACAATCTACATTTTGGGAGGTTTTTTGTCTCACCGATCCATTCTCGGGTGGTCAGCAGAGTTTTCCTTCAGTCTTACCCCAAAACCGGAATGTATTTTGTCACTGGGATCTTAGGCGAGTCCTAGTGTTATAGATCGAGTCTATGTAAAAGTGATTTGGAAATAATCCTAACTATTTGGTTAGGTTATTTTACTACAAATTGCTTGGTCTGCTGGATTATATTTGTGTCACAGAAATGGGTAGTCTGTGAGGGTTTACTTCAAATGGATTTTACCCCTTATGATGTAAAAGATATGAAAATTATGATGTAAAGTGTCTTGACGGTTGGAAAAATAATTTATCCCCTCATAGGTTAATTAATTAAATTTTCTAACCAAAAAATTAATTAAAATCCTAAGCCAGAAATTTAATTAATTCTAAGTCCTACGTAAATTTAAATTCTCCAAAAGCAAAATTCGTCCATCCTTTAAAATTCAAATTTTAAAAGGTACCGAGACTAAGGTAAATTAATTATTTTGCTAAATTTTAAGCATTTGGTCCCTGGGGTTTAAGTCAAAGTCAAATTTTTGAGGAAATTAACTCAAAAAAAATTGGGTTAATTAAAATGCATTGAATTGAACATTTCAAATTTCCTCAAAAATTTATTATTTCGACGAATAAGATTAAAAGAAATCTTAATCTTCATCAACGGTCGAGATCGCTTTGACGAGGATCACTCGAACTAGTCATTGGAATATTTATCTTTAAATAGGAGGTCGTTTGTAAGTTGATCCATCCGATCTTTGAATCGTGTACTAAGCTCTCAAGCTCTCTTGTATATTTTTTTGAATTAATGTAAAAGTCTTTGGGGTTTCAACATGTTGTAGTGTTCCTCTTCATGAATTTATGGTAAAATTGTTTTAATTTCTGCTTAATATTATGTGAAAGCTATCAATCAATAGCTCTCTTAGAATAATCTGAATACAGGTATCTTATTCATTTTGTTAGATCTAAGGTAACATTTTTAATTTTGATTGAAGTAGCAGGTATCTCTATTTCTTCATAATTTTATTGTTGTTCTATTTCTCTACTTGATTTGATGGTTGATCTAGTGTTTGTAGAAGAACTCTCAAGTTCCCATTAAGCGTTTGGGGATAGTCTTCGGTTGGACCAGCCAACTCTCAACACATTTTCTGAAAAGCCTACTTCATATAAGCCTCAGGATTTAATGATAATCTTTTTTCTGCATGGTGTTTTTGGGCTAGTACTTCTCTAAAATTTCAAAATATTTTAAATATTTTGTGGAAATTTTGTTAGATCTGGCAATTAAGAGCCTTAGATTATCAGATCTGGGAGCGGAATTGGACTCATACTCCTTAACTCTGATAGATCTGTAGATTATTTGTATAGATCCGTAAATTATTTGTATAGATCTGTTATCTACTTGTGTAGATCTGAAATTTTGTAGCATAATTTCGAATTTTAACACTTGGGTTTTTGGAATTTTCTCTATTTTTGTACATATTGGGTATTGAGTTTTTCTCTTTTCACTTGTGCAAGAATAGATCTAAAAAATCAGCCAAGAAAATATTCAGATCTAAGCTAGATCTAGACCCTGGAGGGCAAAATCTGAGCTCAAAGATTGTGTGCAAGAATAGATCTGAGAAATCAGCCAAGAAAATCTTCAGATCTAAGCTAAATCTAGACCCTAGAGGGCAAGATCTGGACTCAAAGATTGTTTGCACGAATAGATCTGGGAAATCAGCCAAGTAAATCTTCAGATCTGAGGTTTTTTCAAGCAGATCTAGGGGTTTTGAGACAGATCTAGGCCCTGGAGGACAATATCTTGTCCCTGGAGGGAAATATCTAGTCCCAAATATTTTTGCAAGGCCAGCCATTAAAGATTTTGCAATAAATCTAAAGATCTAAAGCAAAATAATTTTTTCAGAGCAATGGTTTCAAATTTTGGGGCTCCTAAGCCCAAATCTGTCTTCTCCTAACCCAAGTGCTAGCTCTCATTGGCCCTAAATTCCCCTTGCTCCATTTCTGATCTGAATATTTAATTTTCTGAAACTAATCATTTGTGGTTTTTTGTAGAAAATTTGGTAAAAAAATTGTGTTTCAAATATTGAAATTTTTTTGGCAACTTGGGCAAGTGATCTTCAAGGCCTAGGGCCTAAAAGTTTGATCTCTAAACCATTTTTCCTCATTGTTTGCTATGGTGGTCATATACCTTTCTAATAGTGGTGAAAAACACATTTAAGTGGTTTGAAATTAACTAAAACAATTGTTAAATACATTAATAAGTCATTTATGTTTGATGTGTATAAAAAATTTGGCCTAGATGTATATTTTGGATGACTGTTATCTCTGAATAATTCTGTTTCTTAAGTCTGAAATATAACAGTGGAAAAATTTCATGTGGATTATCTTAAAATCAGTTCCTAAGTTGTCTAATACATTAAGGAATTAATTTCTTGAGTTGGGCATTCATCATTAAGCTTATTTCATGTTTTAATTGTTGGTTGTAATAAATATATCAGATCTGATATAATTTTGGAAATCAAATCATAACAGGCTGGAATTTTTTGATAATTCATGTGGGCAAGTTTGGAAAAATTTCGATAAACTTTTGACATAAAGATATCATTGATAGTTTACTGTTCTCATTGTCATATTGTTGTTGTCATAAAGTTTTTCTTACTACTGTCCTAAAAACTAATTTCTGAAAATTAAGTACTCTGTCATGGAATTGTGATAAAATGCATATCTTTTTGTTTCATAAACTAAGTATTTTTTGAGCATCTGTTGACATTGATTGCAAAGAAGTTTTGTTCTCTTTGAGTTATAATTGTTTCAAAAAAATTTGAAATAAGCCTGTGGTTTAGTTGTAATATTTTCAGGGGTTTATTTTAAAGCTTTTATCCAATAAAGCGAGCATTTTATTTTGGTGATTAAAGGCTTTTGCGACACAAGCGTTTCTAATCCTCGGGTCTGATTTCTTCTCATCATCTAGTGCATTTGCATATAAGTTAGTTTTGCATAAATAAAATTTACTTCCAACCATAAGCTTGGTTGATAAAGAGATAGGTATCCATCCATCTTTGCTTGAAGTTTGATTTTAATAATACTTAAAATGGTGACCTTGCAATCGTCAGAGCCAACAGCTCTCTACAACATCGGCGGCACAGAGTATGTTAGATTTTCAAGAGAAGTACCATTAATCACACCTTAGTGTGCTTCACCTTATCTTCTTTCTGCCAATTACCACGAAATCAGGCTCAATATAAAAAGGATCAAAAGGTTTAAAACTTAGATAGGCATTTAACTAGAATTAACCAAGATTCTTGTATCTCATATTAGCTTTAGGATCTGCACTTCATATAAGATAGTCATTCAACCAAGCAGCAGTTGCAAATCAATTACTTGGTCCTAAATTTCCTAGCAAGATAGTTGACTGCATAAGGCATTGGCATCAATTGCTTAAAATCTAATCAGATCCTATAAGTCTTGCTAAATCTAAATCAAGTACTTGGTCGCTTCACTGTGTCTCCAAACTGGCTAGTTTCCAACCAGTTCTCCTTCATTCCATTTTCGTAGGGTCTAATCCCCTTAGCCTGATGTAGGGAGACCGCTTAAATGAAGAGATTGGGGATCAAAGTGACAGCCACCAATCTGAGTCGTTGTCGCGGTGCCTAGATAATTTGTGCGACAACAACAAGTATCCAAGAAGAGAGTGGTCGAAGAGGACCGATATTCTTTGAGGACTCAGGATTGGAGATCCAAGATAAGAATAGTCTTAAAAGAACATACCTTGTGGACATCCGAATGGGGTATGTGCCTTGTAGAGGTAGTGCGGTATCACATGTAAAACCTCCCAGCATAATGCTCGTGATTGAAAAAGAGCTTGTCTAGTTAGGCCTCAGAGACAATGATGGTCATGATGATGATGCTTACATTTGGCTTATCAATTTGACTCTTCTTATGGGAACTCTTCAATTTGAGAATGATGTTGTATTGGTGGTACAATTATGAATAACTCCCTAGTTAAGAGAGAGTGTTGGAAATGTTATTATTAGTAAGGCATGGGTTGCATGCTCTTTATTGATGGTCTTCTAGGTAAAAGCATGTTCTTCATGTTTCTATGGTTTGTTAGGTCTTAAGATTTATTGACATGAGTCAAAGGAGTTAACATCATGTTTATAAGACCCTTCCGAGCAAAATGTAATTGTAAAAAGAATTATTTTTTAGCCTAGAAAGTCTTGGAAACTCCAAATGTACAAGTTAGCCTTGGCAGCCCCAAGTCAACATAAGGAGGGAATTCGAACACTTGGAAAGGCTATGTAGAGGAGAAGTTCGACCTCATTTGGGACTCGCTCATCAACAAGTTTGATCTCACAAGAAGAAGTTCAATCTGTAGTTGGGAGAAACAAGAAAGGAAGAATGAAGGTCTAGAACGCAAGAGGAATCTAAGAAGGAAGTGAAATCTTTGTTTTCGGCTCTATCTCTCTCACACATGTGAAATCTGGGGTTTTCTGCAACTTCCTAGAAGGGCCAAAATTGCAGGAGTATGAAGTCCAGTGTCTTGTAGCTGGAAGGAAAGATACCCTATCTTGACCTCGTTGACACTAGGAGGAGTTGCCTTGCTCTAGGAAAGGTCTCAGGAGGAAGCTGAATTAGGGTTTCTATAGCCACTACATGGTCGAAATTACAGGGTCAAAGTTGCAGGATGAGTTAAAGTATTGAAGCTAGCTGGTGTAGAATCAAGGAAGGACTTGTTGGAGGTCTAACTTGGTACTTGGAGAAGGACTTGGTCTAGGGTTTGGGTCGTTGTGTCCCATCTGAAGCAAATTCTATAAGAAGAGGAGTTTTTCCAGGTTTCCCCTTGGAGGGCCTTTTGTGAAAATTCCTCAACAAGAACCCCTACTGCAGCAGCTAATGATATTACTCCCATTTGTTAAGTTCCTTTTAAACAAATTACTTGCAGTTTCCTACAGCAAATATCGTAATACATACACTGCAGCCTTCACTTAATAAAATTATAAGCGGAAACAAGATACTGAGAAAGAAAGAAAATACAACAAAATAGACACCATTGTTTTTGGACAAATGTACACGAAAAAACTCAATGCAAGAAAACCAGTGCAGCAGTTCTGAGGGTTTATTATTATTATGCAGTAGTTCTGAATACAACTCTAGATGCCCTTCCAGCAATCCAGTTACAGAGAAAAAGACACTGGCAGAAAACTTAGCGAGATTACCTCACTACACCCGGTTGATCCGGCAGCTGAACTGACTGTCCCCAACTACAACTGTGTTGTCCCTTTGCAGTAACTATGTGGGCCTGTTTGGAGCTCTCTGAGGCTCTGCGTCAGCTCTGTGCTGGGTCTCCTTGCCTCCTGAAGCTCTGAGGTCAACCCTCCCGGCGGATCCGACAGCTCCTCGACAAATTTCGAACTTCTACTGGAAGACAGCTCTGCCTTTGCGCTAGCCCTTTTGGCTCAGTGTCAAGCACTGCGTGGGCCCTCCTGGCCCAGCGTCAGTCCTTCCTCGGTTTGCGCTGCCTTCACTAGTGTTTCTCTGCCTCTCTATTGAGCATTCGGGGTTCTAGAGAAGATACTCCAACCCAACTATCCCGACCCCTCAACTGCAAGAAATCTCCTCAATCGAATTTCCTCTTGAGAACTTCTCACTTCAGAAATTCGATCTCTTAATCTCTCAGTGTATTTTCCAAATGACCCTCAAGCCCCTTCTTATATCTTTATGTTGGACAACCAACGACCTAAATAAACTCCTAATCAAAGGCTTAGATTATTTTGGCTTGATCTCAGTCTTCTTCTAGAAGGTACACCCACAATTAGATTAATATCCATTAATATTTTATTTAATTAAAAATATTAATTATTTTAATACAATCATCTCTGGGTGGAATTTCCCAAAACGCTTTCTAGGTTCTTTGGAATACATGTGCCCAAGCCTCCCTGCAAAATTTGAGGCCTAGAGCACATCTGATGCTACCCCAAATCGACACTCCCTCTTAGTGAGGAATGTGCTCTAGCAATATACGGCTGTTGCAAACTGCTCAGACTCTGAAGCATCGTCCTCTGCGTTGTTGATGTCTGATATGTTGTCCACCAACTACTGTGTTGTTTTTGTATCTGTACTGCTACCTATGACACTAGCATTGCCAATGCTACATCTATACTACAACTCCCTCTCAAATGCTGCATCTCCTATGCTGCTAACACTACCACTGCTAACACTGCATTCGTACTGCAACTCAGTTGCTAAGATAAGCAACTGAAAAAATCCAAAATTATTGAACTATGTTTAGTATGATACCACGTGAATGCTAGAATTGGCTGCTTGCTAGTCTCTGCGCTGACCCTCTAAATCTACTGTGTTGCTGCTGACCTCTCCTCTGTGCCATCTGCATTGTTGCCAACCCTGCTCTGCGTTGCTCAGACTCTGGCGCTCCTAGCCATTGCAACTATCTCCATGACACTCCTCGGCATCATTCGACACTAGCTTATCCTAGTACTGCAAAACTGGGCTTCCGTAGCAAAGTATTGATCCAAGAGGTGGACTCTTCAAGGATCCTGCCCATCTGTAGCTCTTTCAAAATATAGCTCCAAATCAGCCCATCTCCCTCCTGGAGGTATCTCGGCTATCATGGATCGTGCTTCTCGTCCTTGTCATTCCTCCTGAGAGGACATTGAGTAGCATAGTGACCCATCTCCCTCCTGGAGGTATCTCGGCTATCATGGATTGTGCTTCTCGTCCTTGTCATTCCTCCTGAGAGGATATTGAGTAGCATAGTGACCCATCTCACCACACCTAAAACACTTGATCTTCGAGGCGTCCTTCTTACGTCTCTGTTGCTCCAGCTGTCCCTTCGATGCAAGGGCTGCATTATCCTCCTCCTCCTCGGGCTTCGACCCACTGTTGTTGCTTCTGTCAAGTTTGACCTTGACTAAGTCTCTCCTCAGCTCCTCTTGTTTTAAAGCTGCCCACATCTCATCTCAATTTGGCAATGATGCTCTGCTCGGGATACTCTAGCCAAAGACTTGCCACTCATCCGAAACAGAATTAAGGGCCAGTCTAACAACCTCTGAATCCTGAGGTGTATGCCCTGCAGCAAACAACTCATCACGAGTTTCCTTCAACTTCGTGAGGGATGGATCCACACGCTTTCCCTTCTACTTTTAAGTCGATCTCAGATCTGCTCCAAGTACATCTTCAGCTGCTCGGAAGATCCCTAATATAATGTGACCAAGGCATCCCACATCTACTTAGCAGTCCCTCTGCTAGCAATATGACACATCACGTGATCCTTGACTCCATCCAGGATCATCCATTTTGCCTTCACCATCTCAACTTTGTACTTCTTCAGCGGATCTGCATCCATAGGTTCAGCCACCACGTTGTTGGCGTATGTCTTGAGGGCATGCTCATCTAGAACGAAAGACATTCTAGCCTTCCAGATGACGTACTTGGATGGTCCGTCCAACCTATCCTAATCCCTCAAGCCACTACTTGCCATATCTACCAAAAATGTCGAAAATCTCCTCTCTACTTTTCACTGTTGCTACTCAGCCAATGAGAAAATGAACTTCTCGGTGGGAAGTCTACTGAGAAAAAGTTCCCTCAAGGCGCTTCTCTTCCTTCTTCTGACGTTTTTCAACCCAACAATCTATGTGCAGAAAAATCTGTGTCCCACTAGCTCTCCTCACGCTGAGGCTTAAGCACTACTCCCTCTACCCCAGCAAAAATTCGAACTAGGAGTCCTCTTCGTCGACTCACTCGAAGAGAGACTTCCTCGAAATTTCAGCCCTCCGCTAAGAACTACGCAAACCCTCTGGGGTTTCGAACTACTGCCTCCAGCAGCTTTTCGATCTCCCTCTTCTGCTCAGCGCTGGATCCACCGGCTCTGCTCTTCTTGCTTCACCTACATCTCTGATACCATGTAAAAATTCCACAACAAGAACCCTAACTGCAGCAACTAATGATATTACTCCTATTTGTTAAGTTCCTTTTAAACAAAATACTTGCAGTTTCCTACGGCAAATATCATAATACATACACTGAAGCCTTCACTTAATTAAATTATACGCAGAAACAAGATACTGAGCAAGAAAGAAAATACAAAACAATAGACATCGTTGTTTTTGGACAAATGTCCCCAGAAAAACCCAATGCGGGAAAACCGATGCAGCAGTTCTGAGGGTTTATTATTATTAAGCAGTAGTTCTGAATACAACTCTAGATGCCCTTACGTACAAAGAAAAAGACACTGGCAGAAAACTTAGTCAAATTACCTCACTACACCTGGCAAATCCCGACTGATGCAGCAACTGAACTAACTATCCCCGGCTACAAATGTGTTACCTCTTCACAGTAGTTGTGTGGGCCTGCGTGGAGCTCTCTGAGGCTCTGCGTCAGCATTGCACTGTGTCTCCTTGCCTCTTGGAGTTCTGACGTCAACCCTCCCAGCTGATCCAACCACTCCCCGACAAATTTCAGATTTCTGCTAGAAGACAGCTCTGCCTCTGCGCTATCCCTTCTAGCTCTGCGTCAATCACTGCGTGGGCCCTCCTGGCCCAGCGTCAGTCCTTCTTGGGTCTGCACTGCCTCCATTGGGCTTCTCTGCCCCTCTGCTGAGTATTTGAGGTTCCGGGGAAGATACTCCAACACAACTATCTCTGCCCCTCAACTGCAAGAAATCTACTCAATTGAATTTCCTCCTGAGAACTCCACTTTAGAAATTCGATCTCTTGATCTCTCGGTGTATTTTCCAAATGACGCTCAAGGCTCTTCTTATATCTTTCTGTTGGACAACCAACAACCTAGATTAACTCCTAATCAAAGGCTCAGATCGTTTTTGTTTGATCTTTGTCTTCTTCTAGAAGTTACACCCACAATTAACTTAATTCTCATTAATATTTTAATTTTCCTAAGTTTAGACGTAGGAACTCCATTAAAAATATTAATTATTTTAATACAATTGTCTCTGGGTGGAATTTCCCAAAACGTTTTTTGGGTTTGTTGTCGTACAAAATATCTAGGCACCGAGACAACGGCTCAGATCGGGGGCTGTCACCCTGGTCCCCAATCTCTCCGTTTAAGCTATCTCCCTACAGCAGGCTAAGGGGGGTAGACCCTATGGAAAAATAGAATGAAGAAGAACTAATTTGGAACAAACCAGTTCGGGAGACACAGTGAAGCGATCAAGTACTTGATTAAGATTTAGCAAGACTTGTAGGATTTGATTAGATTTTAAATGATTGATACCAGTGCCTTATGGAGTCAACAATTTTGCTAGGGAAATGAAGACCAAGTAATCAATTAGCAACTGCTGCTTGGATGAATGACTATCTTATATGAAATGTAGACCCTAAAACTAATGTGAGATGCAAGAATCTTGGTTAATTTAATTAAATGTCTATCTAAGTTTTAACCCTTCGATCTTTTCTATATTGAGTCTGATTTCGTAGTAATTGGCAGAAAGAAGATAAGGTGAAGCACACTAAGGTGTGATTCACAATACCTCTCTTGAAAATCTAACATACCCGGTGCCTCCGGTGCTGCAGAGGATTGTGGCTCTGACGACTGCAAGGTCGCCATTTTAAGTACTATTAAAAGCAAGCTACTCAAACAAAGATGGATGGATACCTATCTCTCTATCGACCAATCTTATGCTTGGAAGTAAATTTTATTTATGCAAAGCTAACTTATATGCAAATGCACCAGATGATGAGAAGATGAGATGAAGTTAGATTCAAGGATGAAAAGATGCTTATGTCGCAGAAACTTCCAATACCCAAATGAAATGTTCGCTTTATTAAATGAAGACCCAAAATTAAACCCTGAAGATATTACAATTAGAACACAAGCTCATTTCAAATCTTTCTGATACAGTTATAGCTCAAAAAGAACAAAAACTTCTTTGCAATTAACATCAACAGGGACTCAAAAACTACTCAGTTTATGAAACAAAGGATATGCATTTTATCACAATTCCATGACAGAGTACTTAATTTTCAGAAATTAATTTTAGGACAGCAGTAAGAAAAACTTTATGACAGCAGTAATATGACAATGAAAACAGTGAACTATCAATATATCTTTATGCCAAAAATTTACTGAAATTTTTCCAAACTTGCCCACATGAATTATCAAAAATTTTCAACCTATTATGATGTGATTTCGGAATTATATCAAATTTGATATACTTATTACAGCGAGCAATTAAAACATGAAATAAGCCTAATAATGAATGCCAACTCAAGAAATTAATTCCTTAATGTATTAGACAACTTAGGAACAATTTTAGGCTAACCCACATGTAATTATTCCACTGCTATATTTGAGACTTCAGAAACAGAATTATTCAAAGATAACAGTGACCCAAAATGTAGATCTAGGCCAAATTCTAGATACACATCAAACATAAATGACTTATTAATGTATTTAGCAATTTTTTAGTTAATTTCAAACCACTAATTAATGTATTCCTGCAGACAATCTTTGTGCCTAAATCTTGCCCTCCAGGGTCTAGATCTAGCTTTAGATCTGAAGATTTTCTTGGTTGATTTCTCAGATCTATTTTTGCATGAGTGAAAAGAGAAAAACTCAATACCCAATATACAAAAATATAAAAAATCTCAAAAACCCAAGTGTTAAAATTCAAAATTATGTTACAAAATTCAGATCTACACAAGTAAATAACAGATCTATACAAACAATTTACAGATCTATCAGATCTGAGGAGTATGAGTCCAACTCCTCTCCCAGATCTGATAACCTGAGGCCCTTAATAGCCAGATCTATCAAAATTTCCACAAAATATGTAAAAGACTTTGAAATTTTAGAGTACTAGCCCAAAAACACCCTGCAGAAAAAATATTATCGTTAGATAAATCCTAAGGCTTATATGAAGTAGGCTCTTCAGAAAATATGTGTTGAGAGTTGGCTGGTCCAACCGAAGACTATCCTCAAACGCTCAATGAGAACCTAAGAGATCTTTTGCAAATACTAGATCAACCATCAAATCAAGTAGAGAAATAGAACAACAATAAAATTCTGAAGAAATAGAGATACTTGCTACTTCAACCAAAATTAAAATGTTAACCTAGATCCAACAAACTGAATAAGATACGTGTATCCAGATTATTCTAAGAAAGTTATTAATTGATAGTTTTCACATAATATTAAGCAGAAATTAAAACAATGTTACCATAAATTCATGAAGAGAAACACTACAGTACGTTGAAACCCCAAAGACTTTTGCATTAATTCAAAAAAGTATACAAGAGAGCTTGAGAGTTTAATACACGATCCAGAGATCGAATGATTTGATTGACAAACGACCTCCTATTTAAAAATAAATACTCCAACGGCTAGTTCGAGTGATCCTCGTCAAAGCAATCTCGACCGTTGATGAGGATCCAAAAAAAATTTAGTCTCATCCGTCGAAATTTTAAATTATTAAGAAAATTCGAATTTTTCACATAATATTAAGCAGAAACTAAAACAATGTTACCATAAATTCATGAAGAGAAACACTACAACACGTTGAAACCCCAAAGACTTTTGCATTAATTCACAAAAGTATACAAGAGATTTTGAGAGTTTAATATACAATCCAGAGATCGGATGATTTGAATAACAAACAACCTCCTATTTAAAAATAAATCTTCCAACGGCTAGTTCGAGTGATCCTCATCAATGCAATCTCGACCGTTGATGGGGATCAAAATTTCTTTTAAACTCATCCGTCGAAATTTTAAATTATTGAGGAAATTCAAATTTTTCAATTAAATGCATTTTAATTAATTCAAAAATTAAATTTTTGAATTAATTTCCTCAAAATTTTGACTTTGACTTAACCCTAGGGACCAAAGGCTTAAAATTTAGCAAAATAATCAATTTACCTTAATGCCTGGACCTCTTAAAATTTAATTTTTAAGGACCAACGAAGTTTGCCTTCAGAGAATTTAAATTTACTTGGGACCTAGAATTAATTAAATTTCTGGCTTAGGATTTTAATTAATTTTGGCCAGAAAATTTAATTAATTAACCTATAAGGGGATAAATTATTTTTCTAACCATCAAGACACTTTAGATCATGATTCTTACATTTTTACATCTCAAGGGGGAAGACCCATTTGCAAAAGATCCTCACAGACTACCCAGTTCTGCAACACAAAATATAATCTAGCAGATCAAGCAATTTATAATAAAATAACCTAACCGAATATTTAGGATTATTCCCAAATCATTTTTACATAGACTCGATTTAAAACAATAGGACTCCCCTAAAATCCCAGTGACAAAATTAAATTTACTTGGGACCTAGAATTAATTAAATTTCTGGCTTAGGATTTTAATTAATTTTGGCCAGAAAATTTAATTAATTAACCTATAAGGGGATAAATTATTTTTCTAACCATCAAGGTACTTTAGATCATGATTCTTACATTTTTACATCTCAAGGGGGAAGACCCATTTGCAAAAGACCCTCACAGACTACCCAGTTCTGCGACACAAAATATAATATAGCAGATCAAGCAATTTGTAATAAAATAACCTAACCGAATATTTAGGATTATTCCTAAATCATTTTTACATAGACTCGATTTAAAACAATAGGACTCCCCTAAGATCTCAGTGACAAAATCCATTCTGGCTTTCGGGTAAAGCCAAAGGAAAACTTTGCCGACCATCTGAGAATGGATCTATGAGACAAAAAACCTCCTGGAATGTAGATCACCACCAAAAAAATAGGTTTACCTAAGTAATTACATACACGACATGGATCTGCTGAGATTATTTACATTATACACATGCAGATTGGGTTTACATTATAAGATGATGATCAAGCTGATGATAATAGCTAGACGGCACGAACACATCAATCAGGCACTATCCCTTTTGCGAAAAAAGGGGTCTACTACTATGGGTCGTTGACACGTAGTGGTCAACAGGGTTCTTTGGAATACATGTGCCCAAGCCTCCCTGCAAAATTTGAGGCCTAGAACACATCCAATGCTACCCCAAATCAACAGTTTTGTCCTAGTTAAGAGCCTAATTTTTGTGTCTTCTGTTGTTACTGTTTCGTTCTTGATATTTGTTTGATGAAAAGATCTAACTAAAGAACAACAAAAGATCAACGAAGTTCACAAGCAAATATTAAGGTTAAGGAAAATTGAAATTAATAGCAGCAACTTTGCATTTTTCCAACACATCAATCCATGTGCAAGGTGGTTAGATACCCAACTAATTTCCTAGATGAGGGGGCAGCCTTGCCATCAAGCAATAAACTAACAAGAAAAATAGTTGAATGCCTCAATACATCTGTCAAGTAGGTGAGCACTCGACTAGATAACCCAATCCATGTAAGAATGAACTCAATCAAGTGTTAACAAGACCAAAATAAGGGCAGTCAAGCACTAAGCTTCAATTTCAAAAAAAGTTAACCTGGTCGTAAAAAGGCCACAATTAACCTCAGCATGTATGAACCAAGGAAGTGCTCTATCAAAATGTCATCTACATGCTATAATTAATGCTCCAAGTATTAATAAACCCCAAAACACCTAGGGGACTCACAGATGAGACTCCAAATCACATCAAACCATTTGAAAATAATCATAATAATGCATGGAACAATGTGAAAAGGGGTACGTGTGCCAACTGATTCAGAAAAAAATTATGTCAATAATACCAAGGTGCCAAACATAAGTAAAGCAATACCCAAAGTGCTAGGGCACTCCACCTAAGCATCATGTACCACCACCAATGTCTAACCACATCCCATCACCTAGTCGTATGACAACATAAGAAAATAAAGCACCAAGAATATCCCCACAATGCTGAATACATCATCACCAGAAATCCTGCCAAGCTCTAGGGGTAGGGGCATCAAATAACTGTCTGTGCAAGCAACCACTTTCCTCTAGACACTGCACACCCACTATTGAGGCAGTGGTTGAAACGAGCAATAAGGAAAGTGCCAGAAAAACGTGTGTGCATCCATGATGATGCCCTTGGATCAGACCAATAACCCATCAATATCATCCGCAACTGTCTGTCACATGTAATGAAATGCATTAGGTAAAGCATCATGCAACATGGGGGGTAACAGACCATGTGCTGTGCAACCTATGAATCCATGGTGTCAAAGTAACACTCCAATACTAGGTTGTGATATGTGAAAAATACAGTGGAGTTCATCGGAAGTGCAAAGTTGCAAACAAGTGCAGAGATCTATGGGATGTAAACAGATGTGTTAGCATCATGGAGCCATGACTACTATGAGGCGAAATCATGGGACTGCTTCAGGAAAGTTATGGAAATCAAACACACTTTTGATTGAAGGAACAAACCTTCAACACTTTCAGATGGAATGCAACAGTATGTGGAGCAGTGTGTTGTGATTGTGGTAATCTTTTCGAGGCAGAAGCAACACAAAACAAGCGTGAACATTGCAGAAGTTGGTTCAGTTATTTCGTCAAATAGTTTGTGCATCCTTCTTCGTGGCATTTCAGATGAAAGTAATGAGCATTTGATAGTGGGTCGGCAGATAGTTGCCCTGGCATTTATTTTATGCATGAAGTTGGTTATATTTTCTCCATGGGTTTCTGCAGTCAATCTCACTAACGATGAAAAAATAAACATCCAAGAATTCACGGCTCCAAAAAAGCCTTATTATCATCTGCAAGAAATCAAAACCCATCACCTGCTAGAGAAGAATATTACATGGACTTCAAATTGTTGTGTGTCTTTTACAGTGGTCATCTTGACCCCATCATAAAGCACCAATGTTTGAAAAAGCCATAATCTAGGACCTGATTTTCATTTCCACATAGTGCTCTAGGAAAATTTCTAAGCAGAAACATCTGGAGCAAACAAATTGGATAAATAAAATATAAAAACAAGTAATGGTTAATGAACTAATATAATGAAATCTTTATAAATGTTAAGTAAGCTTCTATGTTACCAGTTGCAGTGCCTATTCCCATCAGAGAGGATCCAGCATTTGCCATAATAGCCCTAACATCGGCAAAATCAACATTAACTAATCCTGGGACCTGCAATATAAATCATGCCGCAAGTGTTAGTTATTGACAAGAAATTCTTCAGTTGTCAATGGATCATAGGAATTCTATCAGAGACTGCATCACTAGCTTCTATAATAGATGAATACATGAGAAATAGCTCTTTCAAGATCTAGGGTGTCAGCACTCATGGCACATATAAAGCACTAATGACTAGCAACAATCCCATGTTCTCTCTAACAATCTCCAATGAAATATATATCTCTGCTGTTTCAGTTCAATATGTAAAATAGTCCAAGACTTCTTTTATGAATTATACTAAAAGCAGCTCCAAAAGATACAGATTGCAAACAGATACGCATATAGGCGTAAATGAATTGCAAGCTATTATCAAGAACTGGCATCATTTACCAGATGGACTAATAGATGTGATGCTCGAAGTCTGCAACAAAACATATAAATCAAATTGAAATATATGCTTGCATACCGTGATTATATCAGAGATGCCACGAACTCCTTGTCGAAGAATATCATCCGCCAAATTAAAAGCTTCTGTGACTGGGGTTGACTGTGAAACTGCTGTCAACAATTTATCATTTGGAATTACAATTAAGGTGTCAACATTATTTCTCAAGGCAGCAATTCCTTCCTGTGCTTGTACTGCTCGCCTACGACCTTCAAAAGAAAAAGGAGTTGTGACAATTCCAACAGTCAATATGCCAAGAGACTTTGCTACTCCTGCAATCACAGGTGCGCCTCCAGTGCCAGTGCCACCACCCATGCCAGCCTGTTAATTGCCCAACAGATGTCAATACATCACTAGAAGAGTATATAGTTATCCCAAACAGAAACATATTTCCTGGAATACTTCTGGTATAAAACTCTTAAAAATGATATGTAGAAATATTCTGAATATTGAATTCTTATATTTGAAGCACCAAAATATTCCCAGATGAGCTATTTAGTATAAATATTGTAACATTTATATTGCCCAACAGATATCAATATTTCACTACAAAAATGTATAGATATCCCAAACAGACACATATTTCTTGGAACATTTCTGGTATGAAATGCTTCTAATGATTTATGGAAATATTCTCAATATATATATATATTATATATATTTGAAGCAACATGAGATTCCCAGATGAGCTAAATAATTCCTTTGCTTCCTTCCAAAAACTCAAAGCAGCACGGGTGTTCTATATTCAATAAGAAAATTGAACAGAGTTTGAGCATAATAATATTCAAACCCTACCTCCTACTCAAACCTCCAAATGTTACATGCAACTTCTGATCTTTCTATGATAACCATCCAATGGTTCGCAAACACTATCAATATCCTTGGCAGCTAAAACAGGCTTTGTCAACTGCACCTAAGCTTTCAAAGGGGAAGATTTACAGCTATATAAGCAAAGCACCAATATCCAAAACCAAAAGAGCAATCCCCACCCACATGCACCTGGGGAAGTACAAAATATGGGCCTATCTTAAGAACAGCTGCATAGTAGAACCCATAATGTTAATTTTAGGTATGTTCTATGCTGAGAGCAAATTTACTTCAATTTTCCATATTAACTCAAATATCAATTCCAGAGTAGCAATCACATTTAGCATGATAGTAAAATGCAGATAGAACATAAACATAAATCACAGAAGACAAGCCAAGACAAGAGGACACAAGATGTGGCGCCAGCCAGGAACAAACCCCAATGTGGAGAAACCATTGATCAATTCTTCTTATGTTCTTCAATAGTTCAGTAGAGAGAGAGATAGTACATATACATCAAAAATCAACATTTTGACTTGACAAAATAAGAGCAGAGATCTTCACTATTAAGATAGCACATGAGGTAGCTGATCTGAACTTAGGTGAAAGGTCACTGCTTCAACTGATCCTTCAAAGTGACTCCATCACCATGCTGCACCTATCACTGTGCTGCACCTCATCATCATGCTGCACCCGAAACTGTGTTGCACCCAATCACTATGTTGCATCCTTCATGCTGCAATATGCTGCACCACTGTCATTGTCATATGCTGCACCATTCATCACGCTGCACTATGCTGCACCACTGTCACTGTGCACTACGCTGCACCCAATGTTGCCTGGGAGCGGGAGCGACCATTTTCAGAAGTTCCCGGTTTGGGAGCGAATCCCGGAGCGATCTTTTAAAAATATATATATTTTTTATATT
>APFE030048978.1:16152-55514 GCA_000404065.3 Pinus taeda | reverse complement strand
TGATGTCTCATACTGGGGGCACTCACTCTGTAGAATAATGCTCCTCATAGACTCAATCATGGAATCCCATCCCTCATAAACCTCTCCTAGGATGGGTTTGTCTGTATCTGCAACTCGAAGCAAAGAGATGATAGGGTCCATGATTCGAATAATTAGATCTACCCTTTCCCACCAAGCATCATCTAGTACCGTGTCCTTCACTCTTTTAGAGGCTGCCTGATCTGTGTTTCTCCAAAAAGACCAAAACTCAGAAATAACCATGGACCCAAGAGCGGTCTTGACCTCCCTCAACCTCTTCAACATCATGAATGAAGATGCAAACCGTGTATCAGCAATCTTCAACAATGATAGATTGCTGTACTCCTTGTAGATAGTGAGGACATTTGTATGATTTTGCACAAAGTTACGGATATGTCTTGCATCCTCAATAATGCTTCCAATCCAAAGCACATCAGAAGCAATGGATTTCAGTGCTAAGTTCAATGAGTGGACAATGCAAGGTGTCCAAAACAGTTGTGGATATTTAGCTTCCACAATCATGCCAGCCGCCTTGCAAACAGGTGCATTATCTGTAATGATTTGCACACAAGATTCAACACCTACATCTTCAACAACTTTAATAAATAACTCACCATAAATTGTGCATCCTTGTATTCACCAAGTGTATCCACTGCTTTCATGAAAATGAACTTCAAGGAGACACCATGAAGTGAATATTGGGGTTGTCGTGCTGGATCTGTCCATGCCATCAGAAACAATGCTAACCCAAGATTTTGCCATGATGCCAGAATAGTTCAGCATTTTTTGCACCTCTTTTTTTGCCTTCGTCAACAATGTGGTTCTCAACTTCTCTGACCCAAGAGGCACATACCCTGCTGGAGCCCCTTGAGTTAGAGCTCGGCACATCTCAACAAATAAAGGTGAACGTGCAACATTAAATGATATGAAGTTTTGATAGAAGAAGGCAATGGTGAGATCAAGCTCTTCCCGTCTCTCTTTTTGGAAAATCTTGTCCATTAGACCAAGTGATCTTCTTTTTAATGCTTGTCCCCCACCAGAAGTAGAACTCTCAAATGGAAATTTGGTGGTCCCTTTCCTCAAAAATGGAAGGGGGTCTTCATTATTGGGTTTTTTTTATTTTGAAGCCAGTGCCACATGTTCCATACCAACATTGGCCTCCTTTTCCAATTCTTTTCTCTTTTGTGAAGTAATAACTCTACAAGATCCAATCCCACAACCAGGTATAGCCAACAAATGTGATTTCACACGGTAATATGTGCTTTTGAAAGAAATTTTACAAAAGTTTCATTTCCATTGCACATTGCCTCCTCCCTTTCCCTTGTTGTTTGGCCCATCCTCTCTTATGACATATTTCCATAATGGATATTTATCATTGTCTTTAAGTCCTCTTCCCTCAACATTACTTGCAGTAGACTTTGATGATATTGGAGGAGGAAGGGCATCTCTACCCATGACATTCTTGCCCTTCCTTTGCCCCCTAACAGCTGCCTTTGATTGAGCCATGAACACTGTTACGGACTACAGCGTTACCTCAACGACAACCTGTAAAAAAAATGAACAAACTGCTGTCAAAAATTAAAAAATGCAAAAAAAATTAAAAAATGAACAAACTGCTGTAAAAAAATTGTAAACTGTGCATAGGGTCAAGTCGGATTCGATGAGAATTTGTATTATTAGATGATGGTAATGATTCTGTATCACTAGGATAAAAAAATTTGTACCAACAGTAAGGAATCTCAATGAATTTACTTGACTTGGGAAAAGTTGAAAACATACATGCACAATAAGATAAATTGTCTCAGCTATTTTTTCCAATACATACAGTGTCACTGTGTCACAGTTCATTGTTCTATTGTTCATTTGTTTGTAAAATTACAACAGCAACCCTTAAAATTCTAGTTACTGTTTCAAACATAACCTTTGAATCTACTCAAGTAGCCTTTCATCAGGTGTATAGTTAACTGTTGCAAAAGGAACAGTGAAGGGAAAAGTTTGACGGTTTCAGTGGAATGCCAGAAAGTGACTTTCCAACCATATACAAAGGCAAAAGTAAGCAGTAACAGCATGTTGTGGACAAAATCGATACAAGTAATGCAACTTTGAAGAACCCACGCAGGTGATAAAAGCCCTGACTTAAAACACAGACTTCGTTATTACTGTGGTCAATGGAATGATGCAACATTCAACGTTGTATTTCAGATATTCAAGGCATCGTATGATGATTCATTCACTATTCAACTTCCTTCCCACGCTTTGCAAAATCTACACAACTAGTTCGCTCATACAGCTGGAATCAGGTCTTTGTTAGGCCGTGGAAAGTAGAGAAATGGGAGCGATTTCAAGTTCATATGATAATAGTGAAATTTGTTGCTCGTACACCAACGTCGTCGTTAGATTCCAGGGATATTATTCACACCCTGTGCTTTAGCCTCAACAGGTACTAGCTCTTGGAAGGAATGGCTAAAAATATTTTGTTGAAACAATGGCTTGCTCAACATTCTCGCCAAAACTGACTTAGAAAATCTTTTTTTCTTATATCTTCGCAGGGCAGTCTCGAGCGAGATAAGTTCCACTACCAATGACAAGAAAATCTCGTATGCACTCTTGGAACCTTCAAGACAATATACCATTAATGTGGCAGTCAGCAATCCAACAGAAAACTAGAAATCGTTGTGGCAAGTAATCTAACTCCAGCGAACAGACCATGATGCAGTTGAGCCCAATATTTGATCCTTTGTCTCTCAGACCAAACAGAAACAGGCATCGATATTGAAATTGGTGGTTATGATTTCTTCAACGCAAAGAGATGAGTTAAAGTTTCAAACAAGAGAGAAGGAATGCAGTTTCTCATGCACAAGAAGAGAAGCTAGTGATAGTAGTTTTATGCCACCGATTCGGCGATTTTATGTAGACCACGGGCTGGCCATCTGCTGACAAGAATATCATGAGGGAAGGGGCCGACTATAATAATAAAACTATAAACTGCCAACCCGCGGGAGGATTCAAGAACATACCTGGAGGAGGGCCGACGCTGGTCACTGACACGAACAGTCAACAAATCGCTCAGCACTGCTCGCAGCTCACATAAACTTAGAACCCTTGAATATGTTGCTCAGAACCTTTCAAGCCGACCCCTTTTAACCCCGCAAACAGGCAAAAATCGTGACACGATTCAGACTAAACCAGGACTTGTTCCAAAAAAACGGACCCGATTCGATTTTTTGCCTGACACGAGCGGACACGACGTGGGGAAAACAGACACGACGTGGGGAAAACGGACACGACGTGTCCTGCCAGCATGACACGTGTCCGGACATAATCGTGTCCGATTCGCACGATTCGCGATTCGTCCAAAGTTTTGAACGAATCTGGTTTCTTAGTAAATAATAATTAGTTAGGTAGTCATTAGGTTGAAGAGGCATGTCTAAATGAAACATGACCCTTCGTGAAGAGACATTTGCGTGATATATAAGCAAGCCTCTCGTTCTCATTTGTAAATCATTCATTCTTATTCATTTTATTTAATATAACATTTATATCCTAAATGGATATCTTGACATTCCAAGTTTTCTAGAGTAATTAATTTTTAGAAGGAACTTTGTTCGCTTCATTTGGTATCAAAGCAGTTCGGTCCTCTAGGTTGCTTAACCAGTGCACAGAGCTCATTCTCCTATCCAGGTCCTTGGCTATCGAAATTCATCAACCTTGTTGCCGTACAATTGAAGCATTTTGCTCAGAATTTGGGAGTTTCTCCTTTTCTCCGTTTTTCTAGGCCTTTGGCCAATATATATATATATATATATAAGAGTAAATAAATTAAAAAAAAGAAGAAGAAAAAAAGTAAAAGAAAAAACAAAACAAAATGGATACAAAATCTCATACCAAAAATATTTAAAACTTTTTACATGGAGAAGCCCGTGGTTTTAAAAACATCCCATGGTAATTGCCCATGGTATTTTAAAAAGTTAAAAACAAAAACAAAAAAACAAAAGGAATACGTTTTACTTTTTACATGGAGAACATTTTAAAGAAGGTTTCAAAAACAACCCATGGTAATAGCCCATGGTATTTTAAAAGTTAAAGAAAAGACAAGGATACAAAAGCTCTTATGTGAAAGGTAAATATTACTTTTTATAGGAGGTTTTAAAAACAACCCATGGTAATAGCCCATGGTATTTTAAAAGTAAAAGATATTTTGATAACATTGGAGAAAAAATGTGTGATCTAAATAATTTTAATCGTTCAAATCTAAAGATTGTGATTGTGCCAAGAGTCAAGTCTCATCCAAATTTTCTAAGAAAAAATATTATTATAATTATAAAAAAGGATACTATATAAGCCTTATATAGTTACAAATAAAAGGAAAAATGGGTCTCAAAAAAAGTGTATATAAATTTTATAATAGTTATAATTTTTATAATATATATAAATTAAATTATATAATATATATAATTTATAATTATAACATACAAAAAAAAAATTATTTAAAAAAAAAAATATATATATATATATATATATATTATTAAAAGAGTGAACAAAAAAAGAAAGAAGAGGAGAATATTCGAAAATATATAAATATATATAGAAGAAATAAGTGATATTTTATAATAAAAAGAGCTCCAGTTGACATATTGTTTACGTAAAAACATCAAGGAAAAAATGGAGACTAGTAATGAAAGGTTTCCTGAAACCCATAGTACATGTGTTTGCACACTATTTAACATCAAAAGATCACTCGGAGGAAGAGACATCATAATCTCTATTAGTCCTACTAAAAGAAGTAATTATGTTAGTCTTAAATGTGCTAATCAATTGGTGATTCCTGAATCAAATATAGTTGAAACAGATATTTTTGGCAAACAATACGATATAAGCAATTTACACCCAAATATTGGAGATTATACTTTTACCTCACAATTCACCGTGCAAACCTTATCTTTTAACGATAGTGACATTGTTTTGGGATCACCATGGATGAAAACTCTAAGTTCCTTTATTCTAAATACTAAGAAAAAGTTTTTAACGTTTTCTTACGAGAAGAAGAAAATAACGCTCCAAGATGTTACACTAAAACCTAATTCAGTAATGCCAGAAGATATATCGGATATTTCAAAAGTAAATTCTCAAGAAGGTAAAAAAAAGTATTACAAAATATGCAAAATGAAATTGACAAAATCACTATTGACAAAAATGAAGAAGTTTCTCGACTTAAAAACCATAGTGAAAGATTGCTAACGCAAATTAAGAAACTTAAGAAGGATAAGAAGTCATTAGAAAACCAGGTACAATAACTTATCAAAAAGGAAGCATCAAATGTAGGAATTCAAGTTGATGACAAAACAACAGATACCGATTTAGTGAATGTCACAACTCAGGAAGAAGACAAGCAAGTTGAAGAAAAGACGCGTGTGGATGTTGCAGTTCAAACAATGAACATCCCAGGTGAATGTTTCATAACCAACTCAACAACATCTTCGCCATAAGAAAATATAAAAATTGTCGCATGCCCAGTAAGGAGAAATCAAACCAAAAAAGTTCCATATCGGCATCCGAATCATGAGAACAGACGAATCAACCAAGCTACTTATTTGAACCAGTCAGAACTGAAACAACAAGCTGATGTTCCGGATAATAGTGATGTAATCTCAATCGAGTGTTATGCTAACAAATCGTTACAAAATTCCAGTGATCAGAGTACTATATAGAAGATTAATCTGGGATGGTCTGATCCCTTCTCGGTGCGACAATTTTGTTTGTCACTGAGAAAATCATATCAACTTGTATCGACGAGGATGACTATTCCGAGACAAAAAGACTTTCGAAGCCAGAAAAGAGATCAAGCCTTTTTTCATCGACAAGCTTTGAGAACAAAGCTTTTTGAGGAAGGAGGTAATGTAACGAATAAAATATATAAAAAATATAAATATAATGTAAATGATAATAATCATAAATAATAATTAGTTAAGTAGTCATTAGGTTGAAGAGGCATGTCTAAATGAGACATGACTCTTCGTGAAGAGACACTTGCGTGATATATAAGCAAGCCTCTCGTTCTCATTTGTAAATCATTCATTCTTATTCATTTTATTTAATATAATATTTATATCCTAAATGGATATCTTGACATTCCAAGTTTTCTGGAGTAATTAATTTTTAGAAGGAAATTTGTTCGCTTTAAACATATATCCAGACGAGAGTTCACCAAGAACATCAATGTTAGTATGAATTTATGAAACTCAGAGCCATTTCCCAAATCAGGTTCGGCGTCACTACCACATAACTTCTTAAAGTTAGGCTTCATCGAGGTAGTCACGGGCTTGCAATTCACCATTCCAAATCCAGAATCAAACTCCCTCTTGCTTTTGTAAATGAGAGGGTCTGCACCTGTTAGAAAGAGGTTGTCCTCATAAGGTGCCAAAA
This sequence comes from Pinus taeda, assembly GCA_000404065.3. NCBI lineage: Eukaryota > Viridiplantae > Streptophyta > Pinopsida > Pinales > Pinaceae > Pinus > Pinus taeda. The sequence goes on along the minus strand of APFE030048978.1, from coordinate 49,073 downwards.
TGAGAGGTCTATCATCCACAACTTTCAAACAAAGGTTTGAATCGGCTTCACTCCTAGTGAACCTCAACTTCATTAGATAGTTGTTTATCCTTTCATACCAAGCCCAGGGTGCTTGCTTCAAGCCATAAAGGGCTTTCTTACACCTGCATACATGAGATTCCCAACCATGAATCTCAAACCCCTCGGGTTGTTCCAAATCTGTGGACTTGCTACATGAGAGGAATGGTCCCCTTGTAAGTTTTCCTTCGATACATCTCGAACATGTACCTCCATGCTCTTCCTTGAATTCAGGCATCCCTGTCACCATCCGACTCACATCGGGTAGGGTCTTACAATGAAGATGGGCAAACCTCTGGTGCCATTGAAGAGATATGTTACACGACATGGTCCCCAATGGACTTCCTGCAACTTGATACAAATTACCAGCTGTGAACCCAAGAGTAAAAGAATCTTCAAAATTCCTTTTTTAAACACATACCTTTCCATCGATGAATGCCACCTTGAAACCTTTGACTTCCATTGCGAAATGGACACCACGTTCTTCTTGAGATCAAGTACATAAAGAAATTCTTGTAAATGAATCGTGTTAACCTCATTCAATTGAGGGGTAACATTCCCTACACCCTTTCTGGGATAGGTGGCATTGACTCCAAGTATAATCTCCATGATTGTTTCCTTCTCTATCAAATTAGAGAGAGCTTCCTTCTATCCGATGAAGTGCCTTGAAGCACTACTATCAATAAGCCATATTCTCAATTAGAGGAGAAGTAGTGGAGAGAGCCAATATAAGATAATACTCCTTTAGCTTATCAGAAACAACATTTGAGTCTTCATACCTAGATTTCCTTGCTTTCTTTGAAAAGTCGAGCATTTCCTTGATGACCTGCATTCCTTTTTCCTTTGCCATTGTACCTGTCATTCCTTCAATCATTGAAGATGCCCCTGGAATGATCGTTATCAACATCAAGTGCTGTGTCCCTTCTATTTGGACACTCCTTTGCATAATGGCCAAACTTATTGCAAGCAAGGCATCTGCCTTTCCTTCCACCCTTAAATTTGGACTTCCCATTGAAGTGATCTTTAGGTAGGCCATTAGATACATCCACTGCGTCACTCTAATAATCTTCTTTGATTCGCCTTCACCCTTGGTGAATTTGAAAAGGGATGAGGAACCCATTAAGCCTTTTGTCCTTTCCAACTGTCTTCGATGATTGCTCTTTCACTCTTGCTTGGGCTTTGTCTTCACCTCAACTCCGATAACATGTTAATTTAAAGTATGTTCTATACTGAGAGCAAATTTAATTCAATTTTTCATATTAGCTCAAATATCAATTCCAGATTAGCAATCACATTTAGCATGATAGTAAAATGTAGATAGAACATAAACATAAATCATAGAAGACAAGCCAAGACAAGAGGACACAAGATGTGGCGCCAGCCAGGGACAAACCCCAATGTGGGGAAACCCTTGATCAATTCTTCTTATGTTCTTCAATAGTTCAGCAAAGAGAGAGATAGTACATATACATCAGAAGTCAACATTTTGACTCGACAAAAGATAGCACATGAGGTAGCTGATCTAAACTCAGGTGAAGGCATACTGCTTTAACTGATCCTTCAAAGTGACTCCATCAACATGCTGCACCTATCACTGTGTTGCACCTCATCATCATGCTGCACCCAATCACTATGTTGCATCCTTCATGCTGCACTATGTTGCACCACTGTCATATGCTGCACCATTTATCATGCTGCACCACTGTCATTGTGCACTATGCTGCACCATTCATCACCATGCTACACTAACATAATGCATCCAATATGCTGCAACCAATTACACTGAATGCATACCAGCCTTAGCTGCTTGCTATGGTTTGCAGCCTAGCAGAGCAGCTAGGCCATAGTAGCAGACTCCTTCAACAAGTCCAAACAGACAGCTTTTCCTTCAGTCCTCTAATATAGAGATAGCTGCTCCTAATTCATGCCTTAGAACAGCAGTCTTTAACACTACTGCTGCTGGGCTTCTTTGCCTATTTGAGACAGCGAATTGGGGCTTCTATAAGCCTGATATTAGGGACTCTTCTAGGCCTCCTTACTGTGACTTAGGACAGCATATGTATAGAAGGCTTGTCCTAGCTGAGTATATATATTCTTGATACTTGAGGACAGCGTTCAAACTTCTCCATGACAGCGTAGAGGGCTTCTTTCCCATGACAGCATAGAGGGCTTCTTTCCCATAACAGTGTAGAGGGCATCTCTTATGACAACGTTAGAACCCTTGGTCCATGACTGCGTTAGGAGGCTTCTTCATTAAGCAACATTAAGGATTTATTAGGGCAGCGTTAGAAGCCTATCTTCATGACTGTGTTAGGCTTCTTCCATGACTGCGTTAGAGTCTAGGACATCCTCTAGGGCAGCATATTAGGTTCCATGACATCCTTCCATGACAGCATATTATATTATTCCATGACTGCTTGCAAGACTCCTCCTTTGACTGCGTTAAGGACTTGCTTCATTAACTGAAAAGTACAGCAGCGTAAGATCTACAAGAAGACCCTTTTTATTCCACGGCTAGGACACTTCATGGCAGCGTATATCCTAGAGCACTCCTTCTAGATCTCTTCTTCATCAAACCCAAAACAAAATGAAGAGAGATCACAAGGGTGTGTGTGGCAAATGACTTAAAGTCCTCTTCTATTTATACTAAAACGTGGAGGATAAATGGAGGCAATTTGGTTGCTGGCCGACCTTGACGAATTGTCCCATAACAGAAATAAGTTCATATCTCCATGAATACATGTCGCAATCGAATGACCTTTAGATCAATCCTACACCTCTCAACGAGAGGAATCCAAGAAAAATATCAGCTGCCATGAATAAAAAGACCCACATGGAGTTTGGCCCTAGTTGCCAATTTTAACACATAAAAATTGTCAGATGCCTATGCAAGGCATGGAAACAGATGAAAAGTGAAATGATACAGGAAATTTGAAGTTTAAACACTCCACATGTATCTGGAAAAGAATGAGGGCTCGTTATAGCTTGTTTGATTCTTTGGGGTATGTTTGTGTGTATGTGTGTGTTAGATTACTCAATCTTTGATATCTAGGAATTAGTTTTACATAAAACTATTCCCATATATAACAATGCAGCACAAACTTGTAAAGTATTGACTAATTTTGAGTGGCATAGAAGATAAACACAACAATATTTTCTCTCTCTCGCGCGGGAATATGGGCTGATTACCTCTAACCATTCTTCTATTGCGGAGTTAAGGAGCCTTCTTTTAGAGTCTGAGTTGTTCAAAATGAATATTGGGATGCCAAGGCCTTTTTGGAGGGATTGGGGGTAGAGTTTTGGTTGGACACTTTTCCAATAGGACTTCCAAGGCCAGTATTCAGTGCTTCATCAGAGATGTCCATTATCCCAGTCCTCAATGCAAGATGGGTGTCCACTAATGTGGAGGATATAGGCATGCATTGGCTCCACATTATGAGGTTTGCTCAGCTTTCTTATACGCAAAGGGTCTTTCCTTGGTTAGTGATTTATAATTTTATCAAGGATCCATCCAAGGCTCAATCAGTCAAGGGTGGGCTTTCAGATGGGCTGTGTCCAATTTGTCTTGGTTCGGAGACTATGAAGCGTATTTACTGAGAGTGTTCAATTTCCAAACATCGCTGGAGTTATTTTGAAGATCAGTATTCAGCTCTTCCTCCAGGCAAGTTGCATTGGCGTAATGCAATATTTGGAGATGGTTGTTCACTTGTTCATACTGCATTCTCTGGAGTCTGGAATATGGCATTGTTTGCAGATTTCAAGACTATTCCTCCTTTGGAAAGTCAGGTGTAAGTCTTTTTTGAGAATGAGAATAGCTCATTTTCTGTTTTTTTCTCTGTGGAGTGGGGTGAGATATGCATTCAGCTCCTGGCCAAAGGCACTCTATCGATCAAATCTGCCCAATCTCTTGATCCTACAGTTGATTCTGATTATGCAATCAGCTCCAGGCCAAGGGCACTCTGTCTATGGAATATGCCCAATCTCTTGATCCTACAGTTCATTCTGATTTCATTTCACCTTTAGTTGTTTTATGAAAGAAATTATGATGTCAATTGTATATATCCTTCCACTTTTTGCATTGTTGTTTCTAAATACTTTTCTGTAAATACAAGACATTTCAAAAAAAGGACATATTCTCTATTAGTAATAGTATTGTCTGAACATACAAAATTGACCATGTTAAGATATTGATCAACAATAAATATCCAAACAATACCAATACATAATGCCTGATGACATAGGCCACAGATGCAAAGCTCCCAAGTCAAGGAGAGAAAATGGGTACCAAATAAGTGTGGAGTTACACCTATTTCCTGAGTCTTACCAACACAAAATTTAAAAACATGAATTGTGAGTTATTCAAAACTATGTCATGTTTTCTACAAAATGGTATCATGAGAAACCACATGTTATTATGATAACAAACCAAATGTGATGCTTATACTAATTTAATACTATGACTAACATTGTTTGCTTAAAGATGACAACAAAGCTGTTCATGTAGAGGGACATTTTCCACATGGGGGATAGTTAGGTCACCCCATTGCGTCTGATTTCTATCATATAACTCAAAAGCGAGGAATTTCTCACTTCAAGACATGCACAGAACCTAACAACCTCCAAAATAATGTTGACCAGTTCTAACTTCTTATATCTACTAATTCTACTTTTAGTGGGAACACCCTCTACTCCATAATAATAGAAGAATCAGAAGCCAGTATTTCCAACATCTCTTGCTCTTTAATTGACTTGGTCATTATTTTTTATTGTTGATATGCCTTTATTCGATAAACTAACCTGTGCCGGTGGGAATTGAAGAAATCATTTCATCTGCAGATTGAAATTATTTTAATTATCTTGTAATTGAAACCAAGAACATAGCTCAAACAGACCTGTCCATTTGCAAAGGCATAAAGAAGAATTGAAAATAAAATCATAAAGAAACTTAGGTTACTTAGCTAATTGCAGTCCAATGAAGGAGGGATACTAAAAACAAAACAAAAAATAAATCAATCTTCAACTATTTGTAGATATTGAACTAGCTCAGTAGCTAGAAAAAATTGTTGATGTTTGTTACATCGAGAAGCCTAATATAGGTTTTGAAAATAGGAAAACAAGTATGCCATGCCTAGTTCTTTTATCGAGAATATTTAGTACCATGAAGAGAACTTAAAAAACCAAGACTTACCGTCACAAAGACCATATCTGCCCCAGAAACAGCTTCCTCAACTACACTCCTGCTCTCCTTGGCAGCATTCATTCCAATTTCAGGATTTCCCCCTGCACCAAGACCTCTGGTCAATTCTTTCCCAATTTGTAAACGATTCTCAGGAGAAATCGGTGACATTTTCATGGCCTGCACGTCTGTATTGACAATCCAGAACTCCACACCTTTCATTTCACTCTCAATCATCCTATTGACAGCATTAGAACCACCCCCACCAACTCCTATGACCTTAATTTTTGCCTCGTTATTATTGACAGGTGGAGGAAAATCCTCCAATGGGGAAGGCACGTGTTTTGCAATCTCTTTCTTTTGGGAGCTCGTTATATTGCGTCCATCTCCCCTGAGAATTGAAACTTCAGGATGCAAATCCAAGAAGGGATCTTGCCTGCTCGAGTACCCTTGTGATGCCATGATTGATCTTCGAACATGATTACTTCTCTGGGAGTTTCGAAAGTGCTCTGCAAGTTTGGAACCTGATGTCATTTTTAACTGTATGTCGATAAAACCTGTGGTCCTAGTATGCAACCCATCTTTTATATTCATTGCATGATTTTCCATACATAAACCAGCTGTTGCTATGCCAGGCTCTATGCCACTACCCCATGGTGTCTGACATGAAACAATGGTTCGAGACAATGGCCTTGCTAGTACATATTGAAGCAATGATGATCCTCCCAGCACAGCTAATGGACTAACGGAATCACAATTTCTTGAAGGGGTAGATAGATGATTACCTTGCAGGGCCGAGTCAGAAAGTTTCTTTCTAATGCTTGGATGAATGAACCCAGTAGAAGCTTGCAAAGCAGACTCTACTGTTGAAGGTGAAAAAAACTGAATCCCAGCAGCCATTTAATATGCAACTAACATGGAACGTGGCAAAACTTGCCCCAAACAACAGTTTAAGAATTACACTGCTTGCACTCCACAGCACCAGTCCATCACACTCATCTCTTTCATCTGGATGTAAAGTGCTTGCTTAAAGTTGAACATCCTGACTGACTGATTTAAGTCCAGCAAATATGCATACACCAAACAAAGACCAGCAAATATTACTTCAGTAAAGCAGTGATTGGGAATGTGTGTGAAGTTCTAAAATCTAATACATCCAACAAAAAATCTATATGATATCAACTACATTATTTAGATAAAACAGTTGCAGACCTCAACACAATAAGGACCGCTCTGAGTAAATTCTGAAATTAATTCCGGACTGATTTATTTTCCTATTTCACAAGATTCTGTTAAGGCAATATGTTGAGTTTGAAGAGCCAACTAGCAAAGGCCGTGTATTTAAGACATGTTTTTAAAGCAATACTCTTGATTTTGGACATAATTCTGCAGGTCATTCTGTAATAAAGTAATCTTGATTAACTTCTGCAGATATTTGTGCGACGCGACATATTACCTCCCAACTTGCTTTAAGTTTTATTTTTTGGAAAGTGCTTCTTTTTTAACTGAAAGAGAAGCACTGCAGTACAACTGGCCGGAAGCCACTAATGTACCTCCCAACTTGCTTTAAAATTGTACGTTTTGAAAGTACTTTTCAAACTGCGAGAGAAGAATTAGAACTGGCTGGGAAGGTTGGGCAGCACAAGCTCACCCGGCCCTCAAGGGGCACACCATTGAACATAAGCTCTTTCATTTGACTAAGCTGCAACAACCGATAGCGTGCTATTCTGTCAAAATCAGCAAGAACTTGTACCTGGCCCCAATTATTATATATGTAAAACTGGTGGATAGCCTAACCGGCCACTATTTCCAAAACTGAACCACAACCCCATCGGCAACTGAAATAATTTATCTGTAATTAATTCAAAATGTGTTGCCCAAACTATCTGTCTAGCTTATGCAAACAAATTAGTACGTGCTAAATAGCCAAGATGCAAAAGAAAAAAGTTCCACTAAAAATGACAGTGGGTGGCATTCTTTGTAGTTTAAAGTGTCTTGTGAAAAAGTTCAAGACCTTGTGCTTTGTTTCTCTCTGAGAATTGCTGCAAAACTTAATTCACTTTGCTTTACATATCTTGATACCTGAAGGCGGGCTGAAGGAAGCGTGAAAGAAATTGGAGCAAATCAAGCAGCATTGTTTTCAGGGTAAACTAGAATTGGAAAACGTCACTAAAGGCAAGCTCCCCCGGTGATTGAGACCACCATTTTCTACGGCCTGAGACAACCGATTGCTGGCTTGATGGGGCATTTTGACTGCCAGCTGTGACCTATGTGAACTAAACTTCAGAACTCTCGCATTATTCCAAATTTAAGGAAAATGGCAAAGTTTTGCAAGGCAAAACCCTCAAAGGAAAAACCTTATTGAAAAGATAAAATGAGTACCTTGAAATTGCAGTCCGACTGTAAATAATCAACATAAGGGTTTCTACGCAATCACCGCAGGACTCTTCATTAATAGGTCGATGAATCGCTGCAATAAAACTTTCGTTTCAGTAAAATGGAGAGCTGGTATTCGGTGACTGTAATGCTATAGCATTGTGTTTTTTACAGTAATTACTGTGTTTAAATTGTTTCTGAAATTGGTATATATATGTTGTTCTGCAGGCTGCGACAAGCCACTCATATGACTCACTAGATGCCTTATCTGCCTTGCTCCTCTTGGTCCAAAGAATTCGGGACATAGTTTCCTCTAATTATGTGGTGATTCTCATGCTGCACAGGTAGCCATGGAATCCTATTTGTAGTAAAGGGTTAAAATAATTTAGTGCTTGATCCCGTTCTTTAATGACTTACTTTGTTAATCCTTTTCTTTAATGACTTAGACTTGATATGTATTAGAGATATATAATTAGAAAAAGGATATATTGTGTGGGTGTATATTTGTGAAATAATAATGGAATATAAAATAGATAATATATTTCATAGCAAAATTGGAGAAGCATAAGCATATATGATATAGGTTTATGTTTATGAATAGTAGTTGGATATGAAATGGATTATTTTTTGAAAAGTTAAAATGGAATTCAAAATTATAAATATATAATGAAAAGATATAATAAATATTATTGAAAAGTAATCAAAAATTATGTATATAATTGCAAGGCAAGTGGCACAACCGTGAACGCCATGTGTCATAACAATGATATCACATATGGAGTTCGGGTGTACAAATTGTGTGTTATTAATTTAGGCAATGGCTAATGAGCTTGCAATAGGGCATTAAATGCCTGCTTAGCTGCATACTCCTTAAGCCGATAACATACACGTGCGCGGTGAGTTGATAAATAAAAAATAGCGGCAGTGTGTTATCGGCTTAAGGAGTATCCAGCTAAGCGGGCATTTACTGCCCTATGGCAGGCTCGTTAGCCATTGTCATTACTTTATGGTGTCACATGTCATACGGTGTTAATGGACTTTATACATACACACTTAACTCTTATGTAAATTTTGAATTTTTCAACACTATCAATCCACAATTAAATCTCATGCAAATTTTGGACTTTTCAACAAAATCAATCCTCTTTCATAATATAAGTGGCTCCAATTCACCCCCTTTGTAACATAATTCTCATTTATATTGTTTCCATTATGAAAAGAAGTAACCTGAAACAAAATTTTCACTTAATCATTTATTTATCTTATGAAGTTAAGCATGTAATACTCAATAACTTAGTGGAAATTTGGAGCTAGAACAAGTGCAAGGCCTTAAGGGAGTATAAACTAATTGATGGTTATAAGTGTCTCTACCACAAACTTGCCCTGGATATTTAGTTAAAGAAAATTAAGATACTTAAATCTAAGAAATGACTTGTCTCTTTCAACGGTATAGTGTTTGAAAACCTTGTTCAAACCCAAGAAGGCCTTATTTACCTACTTCATTGTACTTAGGGAACTAACTCTTAGCCATCAAATGGTACAATCAACCCAAATGCCTCTTTGTGATCACCTTAAGAACCTTAAACATGTGCTCTAGTTTTGTAGCTACACTAAATCTATATGGAATTAGGTATATATATCTTGTGGTCAATTCCTTGCTACCCCTACTTAATGAAAGGTTTCTTTTTTTCTTTTCTTTTTTTCTTTTCTTTTTTTCAAGGTGGGAGGCGGGGGTGGAACTACAATGGGTCACTGAATTTCAAGCAACTTGACAACTCATTGAAATTGTACACCAATTTGGTGTCTCGCTTAGCCGTTACCTTAAAATTGAATAATAATAATAATAATAATAATTTACAAGAAAATGAATGATTTTGTAACCAAGGCCAACATTTTAAGATTTTATCTTCGGCTTATGGTTCACTAATTTGGATACAGAAGCTGGAATTATGTGTATTGTGCTTGTGCCAATTATTAGAGCAATAGGGTGTGCTCATTTCACCATGAGCAAGGAGGCTAATGTTGTTTTTGTCATTCTAATATCCACCTAATACGAATTATACTAATGCTTTGATGGAAAATTGAGACACAAAGTTGGTTATATTGTTCAAGAAATACAAGAGAATTGTGATGGTTGGCCTCGCAGTTCTTCTCCATGACCCCTTAATGATAAATTTACATCTCTCTCCCTTGTTATCTCAAAGAAGCAATGAAGATGATGATCTAAATTATGATTATTAGGGTCCTATTGTCCAAAATAGTAAGCTTGGTAATGACAGGTGGGATCTCATTGTGTTATAAATGTAGCAAGAAAAGCTTCCATTTGACTTGTGTCTTAGTAAAATGGAGAAATTCGATTTTCCACATCAACAGGATGACTTAGATTGCAGTTAGCTTGAGTGACATGACCTTGTCACCTAGTTAGATCAATAAATTCAAGTTTGTAGGCTTGGAGTAGAGTTGTGCATGTAGTGATTGCTAAAATTTAGCAATCTAGTTCAGTTATTTTCAATTGAACTCAGATAATTGAGCTCTATTCATTAGTTGATTCATTTGAAGGTCAGTTGAGTAGTTGTGATTGTTGTTAACTCATTAATATCTCAGTTAACTAGTAAATCAACCAAAAACAACCCAGACATGCATGGAATTCAAATTTCCTAGTTGGAGTGGAGGAAAAGGCACATTGTAATCATCAATTATATACTAGTTAAGTGTACAGGCTTGGCAATTAAGTAGATGGTCAATTCCCTTGGATTTGCGCAAGGAAATAGGAAATTCCCCTATTCTTTAGGAGCTCAATTTCTCCAGGATTGTGTAAGGAAATATAAGGAATCTAGGGGGCTTGAATAGGCTAAGTGTTGGCCAGAGATAGTCATTCAGTAGGAGAACAAATTTACAGTGCAGGGTGTGCTTCAGAGCTTGAAGTTGACATTGTAATAGTTTCTCATTCTCATTTGAGTAATGAAAAGAAGCAGAGGGGTGTGCTTGGGGGGGCAGCTCAATTGGTAATATGAGATATGTGAAATTGTCGAAACTTGAGAGACCCAGGTTCAAATCCCCCTATTTGCGACCCAGTTTACGAAGAGGAGGACAAGCCATAAACCCCTAGAGGTTTACTAGTAATTACGCGTCAGGCGGGCTGTTGGGTTCCTTTGGGTCACAAAAAAAAAACAGAGGGGTTTTTCCCAGTTGGGTTCCCTTTTAAATCAGTGTGTTCCTTGTGTTTTGATGGTTGCATGTCATTGCATGTGTTTCTATCTTTTGATTTTCTAGTCCACAGTTTGTAGAAGAAATTTGTATCTCTTGATTTCAATTTGAATTCATCAATAGTAGAAAATTTCTTTCCATTTCTACATGGTATCATAGCTCTTGAAAACACAATAGAAACTAGTCAATAAATCTTCTCCTTCAGAAATTTCAATTTGCAGATCCAGTGAAGCAATTTTTCTTTCATGCAGGAAAAATGTCTTTCAATGGATTAAGATTAAAGTATGCCTTGGATGAAACCTCGAATTTCATAGCTTGGAAAGACATGATGGAAGTTGTACTCAATGATAATAGAGTGTTGGAATACACAAAAACTAACGGCAAACCCAGCAGCATCGGATGCGTAACAATTAACCTAGTGGAAGAAGGATACCACAAAATCTAGGAGGATCATCTTGGAGGGTGTGAGAGACCACATAGTCTTGAATTTGCATGGAAAGGAAACTCCATTTGCTATGTGGAAGACCCTCATTGAATTATTCGAAAATAGCAATGATGCCAGAAAATTGGCATTAAGGGATAAGCTCAGAAACATTTGAATGTAGAAAAATGAAACCATTCCGCAATACCTCTCCAAATACACCCAGGTTCAAGATGAACTTGGAGGAGAATGTGCCATATTTAGAGTTAGTGAGCCCAACTCTCCTAGGCCTTCTAAAATCCTAGCACAGCTACCAGGACTCTGTAAATGGAAGGGACAAATTACCAAATTGGGAGAGACTTTGGTTTGATTTGGTGTGGGAATATATTTGAAAGAACACTAGAGATGGAGTAACATCCAAATTTGAGGAGGAAGAAAAATTTTCCTTGGCAGACAAGGGAAAGAAGGCCAACGGCGAGAAGGCCCAAGGAAATACTGAGTCCAACTAGAACAATGACAAGAAGAAGGACCTCAGAAGGATAAAATGTTTTCACTGCCACAATGGACACTATACAACCAAGTGTCCGCACAATAAATCTAATAAGAAGACCTCAGGAGGAGTAGGAGGTGAAGCTCTCACCTCACAATTCAAATTGGACTTCACCCTTTTTGCATTCATGGAAAAAATTGTAATGGGGAGTGTGTGGTACCTAGATTTTGGTGCCTCTTTCCATATGTCAAGATGCAAAGAATTCTTTAGTAGCCTAGAGGAGAAGGGTCTCCATATGCACATGGAACTTGGAGATGATGGGAGGTATAGTACCAAAGGAATTGGTATTGTCACCTTTAAGAGGGAGTCAAGCTCTCTTCTTCATCTAAAAGATGTTATTTATGTAACTGGGCTGAAGAAGAATTCGATTGTTGTAGTTGTATTAGAGGACACAGGTTATGATATTGTGTTCAACAAAGGAAAATCTTTTATGAAGCATGTAGCTATAGGGCAAGCGAAACAGCTTGGACTTAGAGTGAAAAATATCTACAAACTTGAGGTGGATGCTTGCGCTACACTAAGTAGCAAGGTAGAAAATGTGCAGATTTGAGATGTTGAAGAACTTTGGCATATGTGCATGGGACACCTACCCCATGGGGCCTTAAAAATCATGCAATAGATAATCAATAGTCACCCAAAATGCACCATTGAACAACATGGTGTCTACAAGGGATGCACACTAGGGAAATATGTCAAATCCACCTTCCAGGGCAGAGATAGCAGAGCTGGATAAATCTTGGAGCGAGTCCACTCTAATGTATGTGGACTATTTTCTACAACCTCTACAACAAAACACGAGTACTATGTGATTTTTGTTGATGATGTTTCTCGAAAATGTTGGATCTTCTTCCTGGGGAAAAAGAATGAAGTTTTTCCAAATTTGTTGAATTCAAAGCATTTATTGAAAAAGAGACTAGTCAAAAATTAAAAGCCCTAAGAAGTTATAATGGAGGAAAATTTGTATCTAACACCTTCAAGGAATTTTATGCCAAAGGAGGTATTAGAAGAGAACTGATAGTACCTCATAGCCCACAGCAAAATGGGGTGGCTCAAAGGAAAAACATAATCATAGTGGGAGCAGCAAGAGCCATGTTGCATGATCAAGGGTTGTCATTACATTTGTGGGTAGAAGCATGCAACATCGCAGTTTATTTGCGAAACAAAAAGCCTCACAGAATACTTGGCATGATCCACCCAAAGAAGATTTCTCTAGGAGGAAGCCAGATGTATCCCATTTTCAAATTTTTGGAGCTATTGTGTATTTTCATGTCTCTAAGGATAGCCAGAAGAGATTGGAGCCTATAGTTGAGATAGGAGTCTTTATAGGATACACAGAGACACCACATAATTTCTAGGTGTATTTATCTCACTCAATATCAAAATGGTGAGGAGAGATGTCAGATTTGATGAGGAGAAGGCTATGAGATGCTCTCTAGAGTGAGAGTTGAGTATCCCACCAAAGGAGGAGCTTCTAGCTCCAAAGGAGGAGCCTCATACATAGCTTTAGGATGTTTTGTATTAGCCACATGTGGAGGAGCAGATAGGAGGCCGAGTGGAGGCACCCACTCAACCAAAATCTTCCAGAGAGGGGAGGAAGAGAACAAGAGAGGCTAACAGGTTGGTGCAAGATGTTAGGGAGCATGTTGGAGCTCCTACATCATTGTGCAGACAGAGGAGGTCACTAGATAGGTATACTAGTTACATGGCACTCGTGACAAAACTCATTAATTTTGAGCCTTCTTCATTTGAGGAAGCAGTTTCTCAACCAGTGTGGGTTGATTCCATGGTGGAGGAGTATGACTACATCATGAAGAAAAATGTATGGGAGGTGGTGTGACCAGAGAGCAATTCAGTGGTTGGTTCCATATGGATTTACAAAGTGAAGCATGCAGTTGATGGGAGAATTGAGAAGTACAAGGCCATATATTTTGCCAAAGGTTTCTCACAGGTAGAGGGAGTTGAGTATGAGGAAACATTTTCCCCTAAGGAAAGATATTCCTCAATCAAAACCATTATAGCATTAGTTGCACAGATGGGGTGGAAGATCCACCAGATGGATGTGAAGACTGCCTTCCTCAATGGATTGGTTGAGTAAGAGATTTACATAAATCAGTCTGAGGGGTTTGAGACATATGATAGGTAGACACATGCATGCAAACTTAGGAGAGCCCTTTATGGTCTCAAACAAGCACCCCGAGCATGGTACACTCAGATTGACACATATCTCAGTGGATTGAGCTTCACCAAAAGTGAAGTAGATGCTAATCTCTAACACATTGTGATAGATGACAAGTTGCTTCTCTTGGTATTGTATGTCGATGACTTGATACTTATAGAGGATGAGCAGTTGATCCACTCTTGCAAGGAGGACCTTGTAAGAGAATTCGAGATGAAGGACATGGGCGTAATGCATTATTTCCTTAGGTTGGAGGTATAGCAGGGAGATGGAGAGTTGTTTGTGAGTTAGGGAAAGTACTCCTTTGAAATACTTCAGAGATTTCATATGCAAGACTGCAAGCCTATGGACACTCCTCTAGCTACAAACTAGAGGAAGGAAGATGCATCTTCAAGAGAGGCAGTAGATGCCACCATTTATAGACAGCTTGTGGGGTCCTTGATGTGTTTGTGAACATAAGGCCTGACATATGCTTTGCAGTTAATCAACCAAGTCAATTGTGTTGAAGCGTACCAAGCTTCACTGGAAAGCAACAAAACATGTGCTGAGATACCTCAAAGGCACGACAAATTATGGGTTGTGGTACAAGTGGATAGATGGTGTGAAGCTTCAAGGCTTCACTGATGCAGATTGGGCAGGGAGTCCATCAGACAGGAAGAGTACTTTAGGAGCTATTTTCAGTGTTCGATATGCAACTATTTCCTGATATAGCAGGAAATAGAGGTCTGTGGCACTCAGTGCAATAGAGGTTGAGTACATGGCTACAAATTAAGCAACATGTGAGGCCATGTGGACGAGAAAAATTCTTGTTGGTATTTTCAACCAGGAGATGGATTCGACAGTGATTTGTTGTGATAATCAAAGTTGTATCACTCTCTGATAATCCAATATTTTATGACAGGTCCAAGCACATTGATATCAAGTATCATCACTTGAGAGATTGTGTGCAGAGGAGAATCATGATGTTGTAGTACATTCCCACGAAGGAGCAGGATGCAGATATTTTGACAAAGGAATTGTCAAGAGGAAAATTCAAGTTCCACAAGTGCAGGATAGGGGTGGTGCAAAACCCCTTTCTTGCTAAGAGGGAGTGTTATAAATGTAGCAGGAAAAGCCTCCATTTGACTTGTGCCTTAGTCAAATGGAGAAATTTGATTTTCCACATCAGCAAGATGACTTGGATTGCAATTAGCCTAAGTGACATGGCCTTGTCACCTAGTTAGAGCAGCAAAATCGAGTTTGTAGGCTTGGAGTAGAGTTATGCATGTAGTGATTGCTAACGTTTAGCAATCTAGTTCAGTTATTTTCAGTTGAACTCAGTTAATTGAGCTCTAGTCATTAATTGAGTCAGTTGAAGGTCAGTTGAGTATTTATGACTATTGTTAACTCATTGATCTCTCAATTAACTAGTAAATTAACCAAAAATAGCCCAGACATGCATGGAATTTGAATCTCCTAGTTGAAGTGGAGGAAAAGCCACACTGTAATCATCAATTGTATACTAATTGAGTGCACAAGCTTGGCAATTAAGCAGGTGATAAATTCTATTAGATTTGCGCAAGGAAATAGGGTATTCCCCTATTCTTTAGGAGCTAAATTTCTCTAGGATTACACAAAGAAATAGGAGGAAGATGGGGGATTGAATAGCCTGAGTGTTTGAAAAAGATAGTCATTCAGCATGAGAACAATTTTACACTGTAGGGCGTGCTTCAGAGCTTGAAGCTAACATTGTAATAGTTTCTCATTCTCATCTGATTAATGAAAAGCAACTGAGGGGTTTTCCTAGTTGGGCTCCACTGGAAATCATTGTGTTCCTTGTGTTTTGATGACTGCATGTCATTGCATATGTTTCTATCTTGTGATTTTATATTCTGCGGATTGTAGAAGAAATTTGTATCTCTTGATTTCAATTCGAATTCATCAGTAGCATCAATTTCTTGCCATTTCTACACATTGTCAATCACAAATATGGTTCTCCTTTGAATGCAAGTTTGATCTTAATCAAGGTTTAATAGTTTTTTAATGAAAAAAGTGAGTGTTTATTTTTATCCCTTTAAATAGGTTTTTATAGACATTTTATGTTAAGCCCAATTTACACACTTGTGCAAAAGCCCTGTGTGCCCCTTGTTTTGTGCATGGATTTGACTCAATCATGTTTAACGTGTTGGACTATTACTTGTATTATCCTCTATGTGCTTTATGAAAACATGAAATATTGTAAATATTAGATAGTGAGTTGTCTTGGTGGTCAATTTATGGGTTAAAGTTACAAGGAAATAGACTTTGTATCAACCTAATAGAAATGTCTTTTTAATAGTGAACCATATCCATGTCTTATGCAATAAGTCACTACTGATTTTTCTATACATGCACTATCTCAAATTATAAAATAGAGTAAAATATGTGATTGGGTTAATTTTTCCCCTTGGAAAAATAAAAAATAGAATATTACATTCCTCAAGTGCCAAGGCACATCATGGTCATGTCAATGAACCATAAATGACACATTAATGAATAAGAGACCATCATCCTAATCATTTATAGAAAATATACACATATATTCTTTCAATTTTCTAATATATGGATCAACAAACACTGTAAGCCCTCCTAAAAAGTAACAACAACAACATTATCATCTAAAGGTAGATGTGCCATACAAGTAATTTCATGACTTGTTTATTTGATCATATATATTCCAAAAAAATCATGTGAAGGCTTGTTAGCTAAAAATTAAATAGTAAAATGAAACTAATCCAAAGATCACCTTAAGGTAGTGGTTAAATGGATCACAAGTCAACAATAGCTTCTTCTAACTTGTCTAATGCTTCAACTAGCTATTATCAATTTGTATACAACTTGTCCACTTCTTTATTCAACTCCCTTATACGATTGCAGTCCTTAAATTGATTGAGTTAAAGGGTGAGTATATAAATAGATGACACCATTTGTTGCTTCTTATATCTTCAAGGACCCTTCATCCACCTATTCACACTCCTTTGAGAGAGAGCCCATTTGCTTCCATGTTTAATTCTTAAATTGTGTTTGTGAGAGAGATGCTTTGGAAAAGGCCTATGATTGATTTCATTGGATTTGCAAGTGCTCCAAGGGTAACATTCTAAATCAAACTAACCCATCTCATCCAATCGATGACTTGAAAATAATCTCCAAATACCTACAATCTTTCAATCCCGTTTTCATTTCCCAATTCTATGAAGACATATTAATGCTAAAAAACAACTAAAATATATGTACATGTTCCTAGACTTGCTTGAATTTAATGAAGTGTGTTTCTGAACCTCTCTAACACTACAAAATTATTGTGACCCCCATTTGACCCTGTCAAAAAAGCCACATGGATATGTAATTTCTTTCATCAACCTCCCTATTCGTCTTGGAAATTTGTCCTTTGACACCAATTTAAATACTTGGAATATACCATATTCCTATGAATAAACTTGAAATTTTGGCTTTCTAAGTGTTATTAAATAGGTTTTCATTATAAGAGAGTCATATGTCCCATGCAACTGGGCAAGGCAATGCTTTATAAGTTTTTATCTCCATTTCATTGAACTATTTTCCCAAACATTGTTCAATAGTTACAACATTTCCATATATTGATCTACTAGTAACCCTCTCAACACCCTTCCATAATTGCCTTGCATATGCCAATGGATTATTAGATGTCCAATGTTTTCCTCCACTTCCTTGCATAAATAACAAATCTCAAGCCACTTTTACCCCCTTTTAATCATATCACAAGTCAAAAAATAATTCTTAGTCTTAACCATAATAATTTGATAGATTATTTTATTTTTTTAATTTTGGTTTTGGGCGGGGGGGTGGGGGGGGGGTGTTGAGGTGGGGGTGTGGTTTAATTTTCCATTTTTTCCCACCACCAGACCCTTGATTGATCGTCACTAAATATCAGGACTTTATACTTATCCTTACAAAATTAACCCTTGATGCCTTGTCTCATGTGTAAGCCCATGAATCTTCCTCATCCTTGATTCTAATGCGACCCTTTCTTAATGTTGCTATAAATATGTTCCACCTATCCTTTGTGTTACCTTCTAACTTTACTAACTTTGTTGTTCTCCAACCTTATGATGAAATAGAGCTTGTTATCACATCCTTGCATGATTTAAATGGTGCAATCCTTTTATTGTAAATGCCCTATGTCCTCTAGAGGTAATATTATTGATTTCCACATCCTGAGGTTTAACTCCTAATATGATCTAATCCCCCCTTCCAACCTTCCAAGAAAAATAGTTTCTAGTAACTGAGAATGTCAAGGCTAGAGCTTTCCATTTATTTGACACATTCCTATGATTGGGTTAATTATATACATTGTTTTTTTTATTGCAAAAATCCAATTGCTTACCATTGGTTAGACAAATAGTTAGTTTGTTGATGCTAATTATGTATATGCCATAATCAATAATGAATGTTTGTGTGAAAGCATGTTATGTGGTACCTTAAATGTCCAAGCAAGTATTATGTTGGGTTGTGTTATATTCTTTCCACATAGCTAACAGGGGGTTTGAGGGGTACCCGTAACCCCACTTTATGGGGTCCGGGGCAGCGCCCTGGAAAATTTTGGTTTTGGACCCTATGTTAGGTTAGGCGGACCCACCTATGGTTTTGTGCATGATTTTCGCACATGTTTTTTGGACGCGATGGTTTTCCGTCCATGGTTTGGACGCGTGGTTTTCGGTCCATGCTATTGGATGCTTCGACATGTATAAATATTAATTGTAACATTGAAAGGAACAATAATGAAAAATCAAGCTGGTAGTCCTGTTTTGGGATCCAGGGGAAAATCTCTGTGCATATGTGTTTTTATGTGTTATGCTCTCGCATTGTTTATTTTTCTGTGATTTAGAATTCGTATGCAGGTAATTTCTGTATGGGGTTAAAACCTACATATTAGTCATGTGCATCTAACATTGATTTTGTTGTTGAATGTGCATTATTTCTTACAATACCTAGGTTCGTATGTTTTGCATTGGTAAATAAGTTCAAGTTATCATCCCTTTAATTCAATGCCCCCCTCCCCACAATTTCGAATCCAAAGAGAAGTGCTACTAGCATCACGAGGAAGAAAATAAGATTGTTGGACATTGCCTTCCATGTTTCCAACCTCCTTATCATAGAGATAGGAAAAGATCTACATAGAATTTCTTTTATTGTACTTTATAATACGCCTAGGTAGATCCTCATAATAGAAATGTAAAAGTATACGTGATGAAAGGCCAAGAACTAAACAATGTAATATGAAAATGTACATTGAACAATAATAAAAATGCATCACCAATTACAAATGGATAAGGATGAAATACATGGGGAGTTATGATTCCACAAGATAAGAAAGAAAGTAGATTTAAGGGGCTAAAAGGGAGTCAAAAGAAAAATACTAAAATTTTATCCTAAGCCTTTTTTGCATACCTTATGTTACCCAACTCTTTAGAGTGTTGGGATTAGTGGGGAAGTGAGATACGTGGGCTTCTTAGGAAGCCATGTGGTTAGTTTATATCATGCAAATACAACTTATGATTTTTGGGAATTGTCCATTAGCTAGATAAGGTCTCAGAGCCCAAGTGTGGGTTGAATGATTACATGTATGTTGCAATGAAATTATGTGAGGTGCTTTTCATTTACCTTTAGTCTTGTCATTCCCTTTCCAACCTTACTTAGATTCAATTTTATGCTTTGACTTCTCATAAAAATGCTTCAACTTTCCAATGAATTCTTCCAGCAATTGAGGCTCATCATACTCAATCCAGTCCTTAAATGTGAATGGTAATCTACTGGAAACTCTCTAAACTTTGGTCTTCTCATCCTTAAGATATTGTACATACCTCAACAAGTACAGGAAATTGGACATATACTCCTCATTTGTCATGGATCCCATCTTTAGCTCATAGAACTCTTTGGCCTTACTCTCATAGTACCTCTTTGACAAGTACTTCTTCCTGAATAGTCCCTTGGATTCATGCCAACTCAAATCCTTTGTCCTGATGTCTCTGACCTGCTTCACATATTCCCACCAGATGTCTACTTTTCCTTTGAGGCTCAGTATAGCTATCATGGCCTTCATGTTCTCTGTGTAATCATGCAACTCAAAGAATTTATTCATCCCAAGAAACCATGCCACTTCATCTTCCAATTTATTCAACTGTCCATCAAACGTAGGTGGTTTCACTTTCTTGAAATCATCTAGAAAATATCCCCTGTCATTCCTCCTGTAAGGATGATATCGATGATGACCATGATACCTGAATAAACCAGAACTAGAGTAGAACCCATGTTCAATGCCTCTCCTATTAGGTGTGTCCAAGAAGCTGCCATATTTGAATGTACCATCTCTATCCGACCTATGCCCACCATGAGACTTACTGCCATATGCCCCATTAGTCTTATCCTCCTATCCATAATTGAGTTGTGGATGTCCATGTATCTATAAATCTAACAAGCTTTGAAGGATGATTGCATTAACCTCCACTTATTTATCCTGTGCCCTGGCAAGTCTCTCTTGTGAATGAAAGATCTTGTCATCTGCTTTGCAACTTCTTATCTTTTCCTTCAAACTTCTCAAAGTGTCTGCTATGTCTGGAGAGTACTCATCTCTAGGCTGCTCATCTGATCTATAAGGGGAGTCTCGTGAATTGTAATCTGCCATTTTTCTAGTCATCATTGATCCTCTTCTTCCTCCAAGTATACCGTGTGAGATAAACCAAAATATAAACATAATAAACACACCTCGGTGAAGTTCAGGGGAGGATATATCATCTGCAAAACTAGTCCAGATTAGCATGATACATGTATATACATAATCACATCAATCTATCGACATCATGCATGACAATACCAACTGCATACCATGACCTCATGCACAACAATAATAACCATGATAATGCATGCATAACAACCACATAGGTAACTGACATGCATGCATGAAAAGCACATTCCACCCATGCAGTCCAAACATTGAACCATGATTTGATACCAACCTGTAATTAGTATCAGATATCACCCAAAGAGAACAAAAACTTGCTCTGATACCAATCTGTAACCACCCCTCCCACATTTACTTCCCTTAAGTGCCACAGGACCCTGGGAGCCAAACAACCACTCCAGGTGCCATAACCCTGAGTTAACTTGTCTTTTTAGTGATCTAGAGCACCGATTGCTCTAATGACAAGGAAATATAGTGATTGTAAGCCTCTAGTTGCTCTGATGACCTTGCCTCCCAACGACTACAGTCTAGATTTCCCAGTTTTGAGTCTGCGACCCTGGAATCTAAGCCACCTTTTTAGGGATTGACTCCTAAACACTACCCGGAACTTAATGAGACTTTCAAAAATGATAAATGACACTAAGAAAAATCCATTAACACCAAACTTAAATACGAACTTGACCTAACCATGCCTAACCATGACTGCCATTCCATTAAACACATTGTGAACATGAAATCTACAGGTCATAAATGCATATCTGACCATAGTTGTCTCACACTTATGTGAAAATCATCTAGAAGATATGATATCCTCTCATAATAGTTGCAATAACATCTATTAGGTCATGCATTTAATAACCATTCATGTACCAATCAAAACATGTTAAGATCCATAACTAGAATCTGTCATGAACCCATGCTTATAACTAGAATAATAACAATGATAGAACAACCACCAAAGCCACATCATAGGAAGTACATTTACTTATGAAATACAAGAGGAAAATAACTCTTATTAACATATGAAAAATCCAACCAAATTATGGATTTCCATGTACCACCCAACCACAGATTGGGCTGAACCAAATCTTTCTTTTAGTCAATCACCCTTGTGCCATATTCCAAGCATGAATGTGGGACTCACAACAAAACAACCAGGGCTTCCTTAGGCTTTACTACAGTCCCACCAAAACCATTCAAGGGAATCCTAGGCTTGAAACCCTCTATACAATTGGGCTTTATCGTAATCCCACCATTACTGATCAAGGGATTCCTAGGCCTAAACAAGAAAAATACACTTAGACCAAGATTTATCGCAATCACACCAAAATTGGCCAAGGGATCACTAGGCCCTAACAAGCTTGGATGCCTCCTGATTTCTTCAACAATACCTTGTGGAATTTTCTTGTCTCCACCCTCAGGATTTACCACAACTTTGCCATTACCAATCAAGGGATTCCTAGGCCCTTGGGAGTTTTCCTGAGATGAACTCACCCGTTTCCAAAACCATCTGACAATCCAAATATCAACCACATGAAAGAACCCAGAAATGGCAAGGAAAAGCTGAAACCACTGTCAAACCTGACAAACCCTATGCCAATGACAGTAAGAGAACCAAATACACACATGCATGTACCATGTGTGCCAAAACTAGCAAGGAAATCATACAAGCAACTCTATACCTGCAACTAATCCCATAATAGCAGCTTAATCCAAATCTTTCTTGCTTGATCCTTTCTTTCCTTTGATTTATTTTCCTTCCTTTTCCTTCCTTTCTCCGATGCTAGATTTCTCCAAGAATGCTTTAAGTGTGCAAGAGTGTCTGAGAGAGAGAATAAATAGAGAGCTCCAACCCAAAATTGTCGAAAGGTTGTACTGACCAAAAGAAAAAACTGACAAAATATGTGAACTGATCCTTAGAGGCCTTTTTATTATTGAGGCCTCTAATTTCTTCAATTTTGTCTATTTTCCTTCAATTTTCTCCTCACATGCAACCTGTGACCTTTCACCTTCCTTTTCTCTCAATTTCCATTATTTTCATAAATAAAATGTCAATTAATGCCTCTTTGCCTTTCAAAGCCTTTGCCAATTTCCTTAGCCATAATAAACCAAACGAACACCCACTAGGATGGTTTTCCCAACATTCAACTTATAATACGTGTCCCATGACCTTGGTCTTATTTTGCCTTTATTAACTTTATTACATGAACTTTTAACTCGAGGCTATTACAATTTCCATGCGCTTCAATTTGGTACATTGTGGTTCAAGCTACATATTTTGTGCGGATTCAAAGAAGATTCTCGCAAATAAGTACAAAATTACAAGGTTTTATGTTGCGGTATAAGATTTACCATAATCAATTTGTATTAGATTTTATCAAGTCTTTTAGCTATGCATTATATCCTTTGCCTAGGCCTACTAGTGACGGCGAAAGTGGCAACAACGGAGGGGCTTTTATTGTGTAGAGGTGTGGAGTCTTTCATTGTGATGGTTCTTACTTCGCACCTCCGCACAATGAAAGCTTCCACACAACAATTATATTTGCAGAGGTGCGAATTGTGCGAAGGATTTCATTGTACGGAGGAGTGGAGGCTATTTCGCACCTCCGCACAATGAAAACCTTCGCACATTGGTTAAATGTTTTGGAAGTGTGGATAATAATTATGAAGCTTCCTCTGGATATCACTATTTAGGTAATTCCACACTAAGAGCTACTGATCCAGGTGGATATTGGTGGCCACCCGCTAATTCCACGTGGATCCCCTCTAGTTCTTCTTTCAGTTCTTTCAGTTTCCTTAATTATAGCATAGTTTACTATTTTTAGCAATTTTTCGGGTCCTAAACTTCCGGAGCCGTTTTGAGGCCCTAAACGACGTTTTTTGGGAAATCTACAGCCAGCAATTTTTGTGTCCAAAAATCATCTTTCCTATCATAGTCCTCGGAGAGATCTTTCCAACGGGCTATCATGCATATCAAACGGAGATAAGACGACCAATTCGCGACCCCGGGAAGTTGATGTACCAACTTACCCAAAAACGGGGCCCACAATTTGGCGTTTCATCTTCCAGGGTTAGGTTTTGGAATGTGAAGGGTTGTTCCATTGTTTCTCAACAATAAATAGGCCTTCGAGCCTCATTGTAACACAGTTCAGAGGCATGTAGCCACACATCTCTTCTCAGAGATAAGCTACCATAGCCCTAGCTGGTTTATTTCCATTTTCTGGTAAGCATATTTCGGTATTTTCCATTAATGAAATGAAGTATTATTTCCGCTGCATCTTTGTGTATATGGTTATCTCTGTATTTTATTGCATTCCTGTTTAAATCTGGATCACAAGCCTTCTTCAAGAGAGCCTGATAAGTTCGATGACTTATTTGAAATGAATACTCTATGATTTAGGAGCTAGTTGCGGAAAGATTAATTTCTGCAAAGGTGCTAAGCTTTAAGAAATATCGTGAGAGTCAAAATGCCCATTTACCAGAAATACTAGTGAAACATCTGCAGTAGGAAATAGGAAAATCTGAAACATCAGCCTCATCTTCCCAAATAGTAGTTATAGAAACAAAAACTGATGTTGTTGAACAAGAGAAGAAATTCAATAAAGTCTCGGAAGAATTGAATCATGCGTTATCTACTGAAGAAATCCTTACCACAAATGGTTCCAGTTAGCAAGATACAGTATCATTGTTAGTTACTACATATTTAGCAACAATCACTATTGAGCCAGCCATAGATTTAGGTATAGATAATAAAGAATCCTCCAAGGTTTCATAAGATAAAGAGGAGACATCATTCACTATCGAGGATTACCAAATTATTATTAATACTAAAGAAAATGAGAATAAAATCAGTTGAAAAGAAGAGAAATATTCTACTACACTAGAGGATATGGAAATAATCCCTTTATTACCTACTATTGAGATAGTCCTCAAGATTGAGGAAATTCCACCATTTGATGTGTTTTACAGTATAAATCATAAAGCAATTATAAGAATATCACAGAAGAAAAGGAAATTAGAACGGTCTCCAGACTTACTCCCTAGCAAGATACCAATCCAAATAATTGGAAAGGAGCTTAGACTGCCCTTGAGGAAGAACTGAACAAGTTGTCTCAGTATGCAGGAGCTTATATCAGTGCCACCGTCAACAAAGCCGCAAAAATTTAGTTATTAATAAAAGAAAATGATCAAAGAATTTATCAAATGGAGCAACCGTTCCAACAGGAAAAGAAAACCATAGAGAAACAATGGCAATCAAATGTCACTAATTTACAGAGGTATTTTGATAACTTAAGGCTTCAATTTGAAATAGAGAGCATAGATTCAAAAACTACAACAAAGGATTGAACAACTACAGGAAAGTCCCAAAACAAACGAAGTTCGAAAGGAGCCATATGAACTGGACACCTTACTGACAATACAACAATTTTTTTTTTATTTTTATTTTTTATTATTTTTTTGTCATAAATTATCTCAGATTCATGATTTAGCAAAGACTAGTGATTCCCTGGTTATTGAACTATTTGATCTGAGGACATATTATGAAGGGATCGATGAAAAAGTATTAGACTATATAGATTGGCAAGACACTACAAAATGCAGATTGACTGATATCCCTAGAATTTAAGTGTCGATAAAGGACATTGTATTTGGTGATTGGGATATGAAGATGAAAAGCGCTGAAATGGCCATTATCAGAGCTAGAAATCTTACTTCTAATCTCACCGAATACATTAAGGATACTCTATTTCAAGCCAGTTTGATACAAGAATGCTCGAAAGACACTTTTCCAAATGTCAAGATCTTAAAACAATCATGGCAAGAAGTGTATATGAAGAAATATCTAGATATTCAAAGCCTATCCAAACCTAACATGGAGAGATATTGGATTTTCATAGAGAAACTGCATATTCAATGACTTACATTGAGGTGTCTCTCAAATGATATTTCTCAACTTCTTCCAACACTAAATGATGCATTCTTGACAGGACAGATGCGTGTGCAACCAATACATCCCCCCAACTCGAGCCAATGGTGAATGCATGCAATCTCAAGGAACAAATAGAGAAGGAGTCTAACAAACAATCATGAGGATTGTTATAACTAATCACCATTTTCTTGTCCTACATTTTAGTTTTAAATAGTTTTAAAATAAGTATTTAGAAACTTTATTTACAAGTTTTATATTTTTGTAATATTAATAGCACATTTAAACCCCTTTCATGCATTTAGAAAGGGGTCCAAAATTTTGAGAAGGTGGCTTTTGAACTCACACTATAGTTTAAATAGAAGTTATCTAATTAAAAGGTTGAGCCTAGAAGCTATCTTTTTCAGATATAAAGCTTTGATGCATTGAGTACTATTATATTTGTGTTGTTGTTTTATGTTACTAAATTAGATAGTTAACTTATTTCTTTCTGAATATTTCATTATAGTTTTCTATGAAATGAGATATATCATTGTCACTATTGATGTGAGATATTGAATGATTTTCGATTATAAGAGATAACAAGATCTTTTGTGTGATTGAGTTTTTCATAAACTAAAATAATTAACTATTTAATTAATTTAGTTTCTTATGTATGATTTCTTTTCATTAAAGTATGAGATGATCTATATTGTTGCATGCTTTATGAAATCTTTCTATTAGATCACATGAAAGAGATTTAAACCAAGAGATAGTTAGAATAAGTATTAAAGTTTTATCATTAGCTATTAAATCATTCCATGGTGTTGATTTCGTTCCTTCTAATGTTATTAAATATTTTTAAAAAATAGGAAACGGGTCCCTATATCCCTAGTTGGACCCACCATCTTCAACGGAAAAGGAGTTTCATTAACCTACGGACCGGGTGGAGTTCCCTGATGTTGAGGCAATCCCTCTGAGTATTCAACATTTTGGTGCTAGAAAGAGGCCCAATAGCCTATGGATGAAATATAAACCCAATCCAAAACCAAGAAGCCACCACACGAGTCAATCGCCCTCCAAAACTCCTACAACTTTGAGATCGAATTCTAAGTCTCCAAGTCATAAATCAAAAGTTGTAGAAAAATATCCAACATCTCCTAACATATTTCCTAAAGTACCTCCTTCATATTACAATCTAGAATATCTGGAAGTACAACATTTGATAAAGAAATTAGAGGATGTCTCTATTTCTGCAGAAAAATTTATAACATTGGAAGCTTTTGAAGGAAGTGTCAATTCCCTATTTCACCATACTGGTGTATTAACTCGTTCACAAAGTGAAAAACTTGGCATTACACCGTTTGAGTTTCCACTTCCCTCTCATTGAAAAAGAGCTACTACATCAACATCTCAGTCATCTGCTAGTGAGATAATAAATTTATCTCCATCGGAAACTCCCTCTTTCGTTCCTTCACAACCAATTTCTTCATCCATTTGTATTTCTTCTACTCAAATAATTAGTGATGCGACAAGTAGTGCTAGTCCAGTGGTTGTTTCTTCTACCACAAGATCCACCTATGGAACTTCTACAACATCTTCTCAACCAACAACACAAATAATGATTGCTAAACCATGGACTAATCCCAGAGTTGTTCAGTTAGCAGTAGCACTTCATATTTTGCCAACTCATCTAGAAAAATTGTTGTCCAAATACAATCGAGATGATGGTCTTCCTCCTAAAGGACATCTCAATAAGTTTATGCTAACCATGAATCTTAATGTTGTTGAACATGAATATTGTGTAGCAAGATTATTTCCTTATACTTTTCAAGGATCTGCAACCCTACTGTAATATCATTGGCGCACTGTTATTTTATTTCCAGAGGAGTGGAAGGTTGCACCTTCAACTGCAGCTTGACGATTTGGAGATTCAGCTTTAGCTGCACCCTTGTTGTCTCTTCTCTTGCGTCATGGACTCCACTAGCCAAAATATAGATCCGCACTTCCGCTGGTAGATCTGCTACAATCACCAGATCTGGGATGTGTCGGCAAGCATCATCTACCATCTGTACCAACCTTTGGTTCTGTGACTGTTGAGTTATTTGCTCCCCTAGGGCTTTTGGGTGGAAACCCTAGCAGACTAAAAGTTGTCTAAACAGAGAAACACACATTCACACAGCCATTATGCTATTAAAAGTAAATCCTATAGTAAGAGGGGCGTACCTCAGTTCCTACGTTCGAGAAGTTCCTCAAGGGTCAAAACCCTTCTTCAAGTCCCTTTCGCTCCTTTGTCCTTCAAAACAACCAATTCCAAAGAATACAACAGTATATGGACAAAGACTTATAAATAAATCATCTTCATGTTATAAAAGAAGGAAGTTAGTTATGAACTTTAAACAACCATTCACATATGAAATTCAAACATGAACATCATAAACATAAAGAAGAAGCATATCGAGAGCCAAGACGTGTTTCTTTATTATAGACAAATAGAATGTACAAAAGGAGTAATATCACCTGAGTAACCTTTCGCAGGCTCCAAACAAAGCTTCCTTCCGGATCCGTCCAGCCTCAAGCCTTAGCATATCTCCTTCCAAGACTCACTCCATGATGCCATAACTAGTGGATGAACATCAATACACAAGGAAACAAGGGTTTCCTGTACAAATGGGGAAAGTGCAGAAGGCACAAGGGTCTTCAGACCTGGTCAAGGGAAAAATTTCAGTATAATAACCTTTCTTTCTCTTCTCTCCTCCCTTTAGGCCTTCCCTTTGATGTCTTTTTATACCACTCCCAAAGTAGTTTTTTAGTTAGGAGTTGGTTGGGAACAGTTGGGCCACAGGCACTAACAGGTGATCAGTAGGTAAAACCCGCTCGAAAATAAGGAGTTATATATTTTTTTAAGTTTTTTAATACATATACGCGGGTTGGGTACATGCAGACTCTCATATACACGCATTTAACTCAGGGAAATGTCACGTATAAGGGATAAAACATTGTTTTTTAAATTTGAGACCAGGTCTGGAAGGAGGGGTTTCCCTAGGCCATGAGTTCAGCATCACAAACCATAATAGTGAGATTTGGAGCTATAGCAGATGCCCCCTAATATATGAGGTCAGAAGGGGTACATGATGGCCGAAATATATTAAGAAAGTACATGGAAAGGAAATCTGCCAAAAATCGAGGAGTACTTCACCAGAATTCAGCCTACCAAGCCATAAAAGGGGATCAGAAAGAAACACCGTCTGAGGCGGGCATACCCATGCTTAGAGAAAGCAAAGCATGTCTGCATTTCAAGTACAAGTGGATCCACTAAGTATACAAGTATAAATGACTGGAAAATACATAATGGATCATCTGACCATGATCAAACAAGTACATGTCTGAATATCACATATAAAACTATCAATGATGCTGAAAGATACAACGGATCACTGATATCAAAGACTGATCCCAAAAGGTACCAACTGAACATGATGGAAAAGGATGGTATTACACTGCAAACTCAGGTACCAGCATATAGAATGTCGCTATGACTGACTGTAACATATAAGGTGGAGTGGTATCAACTAGCAGCAACAGGAGCAACTGTCAAGTGAACCAATGAACGCTGATACAACTTGAGGTCTTCACCGACCGCCGTGGTACATTTCTACACCATGGGAATAAATGATCTGAAGTCAACCATGTGAGAAATCGTTTGATTACCAGTCATTGATGTATACCGTTAACAAACGCGAGACTACTCACCGATAATGATAATGAGTGTCAAGGTACCCAGTACAAACCAAAAGGTGCAAATAGATGAGCTGAAGTCGAACACCTATGAGAATCTATTGATCAGGAGACAATGATGGTTTCCCACTGTCGACAGCGAAGGATCTGCCACTATTGATTGCAAAGCCCAAGGTACTGCCAAATGGACTCTAGATCTTTGCCCCAGTGCAATGAGTCAGAGTCGATAGGGAAAGATCCGCTAGAAGGAAGGCATTAAGGTATCCTTCATCAATCTAGCGCGAGTGTAACCCGTAGGCCAATAATGTGGAAGGAATCGGACGAAAGAGATATAGTAACCCAACCGAAGTATGTTTCCGGCGTACACAAGATATGGCTAGTGCACGACAGAAACCCTCTGAACCAACCAATAATGAAAGCTAACCCAGAGGTGAGGTATCCACCAATAGGGTCAAGTGGAAACCAAGGTATTGCACGAATCCCAATGTGTGATAATGTAAGCTGACGTCGAACGCAAGGGAAACCACTCAGTCAAAGACCCATGATACTGATCGATGCTGAGAACAAGGTAACCTATCAATAATGAAAATAGGGCCAGGGTGCAGCTCTAGGCCTGCCCTCAAAGCAAGATGTCGTCGTCGATAAGGACAAGACCCGCAAGCAAGAAGTCAATGGAGACCTTCTCAAACCGGCACGAGTAAAGGACCAATATAACTGATGTGATAATAGACATGACACTGACAATCAGGGATGGCCGACTGAAAAATGAGTCAAGAGACACCGCAGAGAGGCCGACTCAGGCTAACTTCCCTTGAACAAAAGCACGAATCAATGTGACTATATGGCAGCATATGATGAATCTGTATAAGTTCGTCATGCAGGAGGCACGAACGAACCCTCCATATGATTGGAAGAGATAACCAATCGGGGGAGAACTGACTCAATAACAAGGTTAAGGCGTACGTAAGTCAAACTAAATCCCACCCACATGGAGGAGACTTTGTTTTGAGTGATTTGTCTAAGGGCGACATGACTGACTCTAGCTGCCAATAATAAATGGAAATACTGTCCCGTTCCCACTCTTTTTAGAATATTTAATTTTTTTGTCTTTTTCTGTTAAGCTCGAAAAAGAATAAAAGAATGCTATGGTATAGTGGAAAGAAGGAGTGTCGATGAAACAAATGATTTAGTTCCTGGGAGTGGAACATTCCTATGCTCAATGCAGGGAGGCGAAAACTGGTCAGTGACACTCAAAGGTGTGTCCTTTCCATGGGTCAAGGGATGTCAAGTTGCAGAGGTTAAAGGTATGCAAGGTTGATTTTTGCAGACGTCATGGTCAAAAGTTGGCTTTAAACACGAGTCCAGTGAAGCCGGCTCTAGGCCAAAAGGTGCAAATGGTCAACATGCAATGCAGCAGTACAACTCAACACAAAGGAGCCTCTAGGGTATAAGGCCAGAACAAAGCGAAGAAGCTAAGAGAAATGAGTCTTCAATGCATAAGTCATGGCGGGACTACAGAGGACTCCCGAGCCTACTCAAATTGAATCAGCATGGGCAACAAATGTCAGTGAGGTGATAACTACGATGCCCATGTAAAGGATGGCTCTCTCATCGTGTCATGATTTTAAAAATCGGCGAGTGAAGATGGCTTACGAACCATAACACGTTGGGATCGACCCTATGGCAGATGTATCGACAGATGGAGGCTAGTATGCATGATGCAACGGAAAAATGATGTCCCTAACGTATATTCCAATGAGAAAATGATACCTGCCATGACGGGTCAGCAGTCATGGAACCGTCTCGAAAAAGTCGAAAATGTCCTGAAAAGCAAACCATCCTCGACATTCCAAGCTCCCAAGTTAAAAGTCACATGAGGCTAAACAAAATAAAATTTTGAACAAATTTTGCATTTTCAAAACTTATAAAAGGGATTTTGGGCTCACCATTTTTACCAATTGAGTTGGAGAACAAATATTTGGAGCAAAAGGAGCAAACTTCCCGTGTGCCAAATTCAACCGTTCAAATTCCTCAAAATCTTCCAGGTAACTCTTATACTTAGCTTGCAATTCATTGTGACTAGTTTTAGGATTTTCATTGATGTTTCACCATTGAAATATTGTTCAAATTTCACCGCGGTGTATACACGGGTTGATAATATGAAACCCGCGTACATGCAGGCCCTATACGCGACTGTGTATACAGTAACCCGTGTATACACCGTGAACCAATTTTAATCAAAAAGTAACGGTTGAAACTCAATTTTTTCTCAGGATGCCGATCACATGGAGTGAAAGAGAACATGCAGCAGTGGATAATGAAGTTATGAATGATCCTCAAGCCTTGGATGCTTTACAGGGATGCGGCTTGCTCAAATTCTTCAAACTGCCGAACATGAAAGCCAATGTACGACTGCTTGAAATGCTCATTGACTATTGGGATGTCGAGGAGGAAGCCTTCATGATTGATCAAATGCCACTCAGAGTAGAAGTGGAGGATATTTATTTTATCACGGGCCTTTCCCGAAGGGGAGAGGTAGTACAGTCTTACTATAGAGGACTATGTACAGATATACTGCCCAGGACATCCCAAGAAAGTTGGGAGCCAGATCTCTATTGCACACGTGGCGAGTTTATCACTAAGGATCATATTGTTCACCATAGCTTGAGTGAATGGATCGTCCTCTCTGCATTAGGCATCACGGCTCACCATGAGTGTGGCAGTGGATTATCTCACTACTGTGTTTGACTGGTGTACTCCTCTTTTGGCCAGCATGAAGAGCCAACTCACTTCTATTAAGAGGGGACAGACCAAAAACTTTGGCTACGGGACTATCTTGTGCACTTTCTTCTTCGAGAGGATTCTCGCACTTCTCCCCAGGGTAGCAATTTCCATCAGCACCCCACGCGATCCACGTATGGACTGGTAGGCTAATCTGATGAAACGTCTGGGGGGTGGGTAGGTTCCTAGGACTGCTTTTGACGATGACTTCTTCACCTGGTGGGATCAGCAGATCATCGTCCTAGGTGACTACCCCTACACTGGGTTGGATTTCCGAGGAGATCCTGACCTAGCATTACTGTCGAATGCAGCATGGGGCGAGATTGGTAAGGATTTTATGATTTTTTGGATTTTTCAAATATAATGATGCATTTTGAAAAATATTTTTTGATGAGATTCAAATGACTAATGTAATGATCATGATCCAGACATTGGGCCAGTACGACCAGATCGACTCCCACGGCACAGACAACGCGGTCGAGGAGCCGAAGAGGCAGCTGCTGAGAAGGAACAGACTCTACACAACGTCCAGTGACACTTGACGAGACTGAGCTGTTGAGTACCGATGGCTACTATAGAGAAATTTTCGGAGGATATGCAACGTCATGTGGTTGGCATGCCATGTGACTGGGTTCACACTTTTCGGCGTGTAGCCAACACGATAGTTACCTACTTGGTCATTCATCCTGAGCCGGGGCATTAGATATGCCGGACATGATTATGGGCATTTGAGTCCCAATTTTGTATATTTTTTGACAACATATGTACACTCGAGATGCTTTTATGATGATATATAT
>APFE030048978.1:0-15716 GCA_000404065.3 Pinus taeda | reverse complement strand
ATATATATATATATATATATATATATATACAATTTTACTTTTTGATGCTTTGATTTTATGATGAATGATTGATGTGCCAGTCTAATGCTTGATTAGCGATAGAATCAGCTAACCAATTATGAGATCTTGGAATGTGCAAATAAATAATATAAACAAATGATCTTTGCAACAACCTCACTCTTAAATACTGGCGATATAAACATGGATCCCTTACCCGATAAATGTTATTTAATTGAGACACTATCAATTGACAATCGAGATAAACTACCAACGAGTCGATCTCATAAGAGATTGCTAGGATAGTAAATTAATAACGGCAGTATACTCAGCCATATTATTTGAAGCAGGACCAATGCATACGCCTCTTGATACCATCAATTGACCAGTTGGATAATAAAGTACCCAAGCTGTGGAAGCGAGATTCCGAGTGTGCCGACTGGCACCATCGGCGAACCCAAAATAGACCAAGTCATCCATCAACACCTGCAACAGCAGACCAAAAAGTGTTGACATCACAAAAATATCGATGATATATGTACAAATATACATAATATACAAAGAATCCATTGCCTAAATCCTACTTAAGAAAAGTACTTCTTTAGGTAGAGCCCGTTTCGGGGCTCCGCCATCTTGTTTCCCTCAAAATCGATTAACTCATACGACCCTTTTTCTAAAACACATTTAATAATGAAAGGACCATACCACATAGGCTTAAACTTGCCTGCCCCCAAGGTTTCTTTATCTTGGTCATAGACCAAGACAAGGTCACCTTCAGAAAAGATACGAGGACGGACAGATTTATCATACTGCGTTTTGACCCTTTTATTATGAGCCTCATTCATCGTGGCGATATCTCGACGCTGCTCATCGAGATGTTCCAAGTGAAGGAGGCGCTCTTCGAGACTCGAAGTCTCCAGAAGAAGCTCTACAACTAACTTAAGAGATGGAATTTCACATTCGATCGGAAAGATAGATTCCATCCCGTAAACCAACTAAAAAGGCGTAAAACTAGTAGCAGTCTTTACGGAGGTCCGGTATGCCCAAAGAGCCGAATACAACATAATGTGCCAATTGGACCGATTTTTGTCGATTTTCCGTTGGAGTATCGTCTTAAGAGTTTTATTGACTGCCTCGACCTGTCCATTGGCCTGAGGATAATAAGGAGACGAATGCTCTTGCCGGAAACCTAATTTAAGAGCTAATTCAGACATCAGTTGATTCTGGAAGTGGCTGCCATGATCAGTGACAATCTCTCTCGGGACACCGAATCTTGAGATAACCTTATTTAAAAGAAACAAAGCTTCCGTTTCACTATCATTTTTATAAGTGGGCATGGCCTCGACCCATTTCGTAAAGTAGTCTACAGCCACAATAATGTACTTGTGATTCACCGCTGAAGCCGGATTACAAGCTGTAAAATCAATACCCCACTTAGTAAAAGGACCGATGGTGACAACGGGAAAAAGAGGAGCTAGATGAGCACACATCTTTCAAGTAAAGATCTGACAAGAGTGACAACGTTTGACCGCTTCCACACAGCCTTTAAAAAGTGAAGGCCAAAAATAGCCAGCACGTAAGATGCGCTGGGCTGTAGCAAGCCCTGATAGATGACCAACACAATCTCCACTGTGGCAATCATTTAGCATTGAATCTACTTCCTCCAAGGTTAAATAGCACCAAAGGATTGAAACAACCCCTCGACGGTATAAGGTATCACCAATGATAACATAAGTTTTAGCCAGGTGACGTAATTTACGACGTTCATCCTTGGAGAAAGTAGAGGGAAACTTCGAAGTCTAGAGATAGACAATGATATCTCCATACCAAGGGTCGAGTGAAGAGATG
This sequence comes from Pinus taeda, assembly GCA_000404065.3. Lineage (NCBI taxonomy): Eukaryota > Viridiplantae > Streptophyta > Pinopsida > Pinales > Pinaceae > Pinus > Pinus taeda. The sequence continues at coordinate 13,871 of APFE030048978.1, read as the reverse complement.
AGGAATAAATGTTCGTTGGGAAAACTTTCCTCATAAACCATATCCTCTTCACAAGGCAGCTCATAAATTAGCTCAGCGAAAACCATGGATTTCTTAGAATTTGCAGACAAGAACTCGAGATCGAATTCTTGCAAGATGACTATCCATCTATTATACTTGCCCCCAATCACTCGCCTACTGAGGAGAAATTGAAATGGATTGACCGCCGCTAAGACAAAAGTTTTGCGTAGCAAGATATAATGACGGAGCCGCTGGACAGCATGGACAGCTGCCAAGGACAACTTCTCAACTGGAGAATAGCGAAGTTCAGGACCTATTAAGCCTCGGCTCAAATAATAAATCACATGCTCGGTGAGAGCATCATCCTCCTAAACCAGAACCATACCAATGGTTGATTCTGCTACAGCGAGATATAAAAGGAAGTCTCTGCCATAATCCGGTGGACTCAAAAGCGGGGTAGAGACTAGTGTTTTTTTCAAAGCATCAAATGATCATTGCGCAAAGTCATCCCATACAAATGGAACTCCTTTCCGTAGCAAACACATGAACCCTTTAGTGATCTCGGCATAGTTCGCTATAAACCGCCTTAAGAAATTAGCTTTCCCTTGAAGACTCTGAAGTTGAAAAATTGAGGACGGGGGAGGCAACCGAACTATTGCCTCAACCTTGAAGGGATCAACCTGAATCCCTTCATTTGACACAATGAACCCTAACAACCGACCGGACGTAACCGCAAAAATGCACTTGTTGGGATTCAACCAGATTTTATAAAAATAACATTGCTCAAAAACCATTCGAAGGTGACTAGGGTGATCAGTTCTCTTTTGAGAACGAGCACTGAGATCATCCAAGTATGCTTCGATGATGTGCATGATGTCGTGGAAAGCATATGACATGGCCCGCTGAAAGGTGGCTCCAACATTTTTAAGACCAAAAGGCATCTTTCTATATGCAAAGGTATCCCAGGGACATATAAATGCTGTCTTATGTTGGTCTTCAGGACGGATAGAAATTTGATTATAACGAGAGAATCCATCCATAAAGGAAAAAACATCATTACCCGCACACTCGTTGATAATCTGATCAATGAATGGCGTGGGGTAATTATCTTTGGGACAAGCCTTGTTTAGGTCCCTAAAATCGATGCATACTCGGATTGTTCCTTGCTTTTTATCTATAGGGACTGGGTTAGAAACCCAATCAGTAAGAGGAACAGGTTATATAAAACCCGCCTTTGGCAGCTTCTCCACTTCCGGTTTGATAGCTGCTTCTTTCCTAGGGTTGACTAACCGAAGCCTCTGATGAACTGGTTTGGCGTTTTCATACGTCTTGATCTCATGTTGAACTATAGATGGGTCAATTCCAGGAATTTCTTCATAAGACCAAGCAAATACATCCCGAAATTCTTTGAACAGGTCAGTGTAAATTTGAATTTCTTCAGGGGAACACTCAATTCTGATGAAGAGATTCTCGATCGTGTTAAGGTCCCTAGAGATGTTTATAGGTGTTTTTTTTTAAATCACCGACATATTACCTTCGGCACGAACGTGTGCTGGAGACAAAGGGTTTGACACCGTACAAACATCACTAGAACAGAGCTCGGAAAATCTAGATTCGACCTCTTGCAATGGAGGGAGAAAATATGAACGATGGTGTAAATCTTCCCAAGGTCGATCTATACCCACCATTGCTTCAAGAATTTCTTCTTCCGAAGGTAAAACTGAATCTAAGCAGTCCAAAGCAGAGGTATAATCAAGGCTCCAAGCCGGGGCCACATCACCATCTAACTCCTCTTCGGAAAAAGGATTAGAATGTTCTTCTGCAGAGTTGACGATAGACTAATATCTAAGTTCAGCTGCAGATATAGGAAATTCCATTCCATTCCCTTGTCCTTCAACTAATGTGGTTGTAGGTGAAGGGCAGGTCCAAGGGTCTGAAAAATAACGAGTTCGAAAGAACCCTTCTCGAGAAGACTCCTTAGATGACGAAATGGCATTAATTTTAGTGATAGGAGAGGGAAACCCAAAAGTACCCATCAATGAGGAATACATCCCAACTCCTAAATTCTCAATAGGCAAACGAGGGTTATCCACTAAAGGAACAATAGAGTCGGAGCTTGCTTGAGGATCAATTGGACAATAATCCAATTGATCAACCTTCACGATTTTCCCCTCATAAGGAAAGCAAATGACACGAAATAGAGTCGAAACAACGACGTCCATTTCGTATACCCAGTTCCTTCCTAGGAGGAGATTATAGTCTAGGTTAGCATCTAGGACTTCTACTTCAATATTAATGACCTTCCCCCCAACACATATAGGAAAGGCCGGGATAATCCCATGCGGCTTATTAGAATGGCCATCGAATGTAGTCAAGACGGTAGGTGAAGGAACAACTGAAGGCGATCCAATAGCCTTCCAACATGACATCGACATGACGCACGTGGAAGCCCCTTCATCAATAACGGTATGAAAAATATTAATTTGCCGGTATGTAGACTTTATTTGAAAAGCCATATGATGAGGGAGTCACTTTTTGACATTTAACATGTCGAAAGTGAGCACTAAAGAGTTAGTCGGATCGACTGCCCCAATCGCGGAAAGTAAAGCACTTCTCTGAGCTAGACATGACTGGAGAACCTCTAAAGCAGACATGGCGCACGGACTCTAGGCCAGATCCTCCACAATGGAGTAATTCTGGGCGGCCCTAGCATTAGGATAATAATCACGCGTTTAGCGGAACCTTTCGGTATCCGTGGTATAGTCTCAACAAGGGGCCACTCAATATGAAGGTCAGTACTTCCGAGAACAGCCTTATCCTTGGAAGTTTCGGCTTCACCATAATCACGTGACCGAGTAGCCACATGGACGTTAGAACCCATCATGAAAACATTCGATGATTTTTCCCCTTCCTGGTTGCCCCCTGCGGAGGTTCCAGGGTTTGAACTTGTGCCAGCAAAAAGTTGATGCCCTTGGGGAAATGGGTTGGTTAACACAGCTTGGGAACTAGAAGTCCCTTGCTGCACTAAAAAGCACTGAGCGTCTTTAATATTGGGGCAAAGATCAGTTAAATGGTCTCCACTGCACAACTTGCATGGAAACTTGACTTTCTTTTTCGACTCATTTCTACCACCACCAGCATTATTGCCGGATTTATTTGCATCAGGCTTCCCATCCTGGTTCTTTTTCTTACCTTGTCCTTTCTTTTTCCCATTGGAATTTTGATTTCCTTTGGGGTTATCAGATTGGACGACATTAATCGAAGAAGTTTGGGAAGCCAAAGGGTTAGACGATGTGACTTGGTTGTTAGAAGTAGTTTGTAAAGACAACTGTTGCAATTGATTCAACAAGTTCAACGTATTCATGTCTACCGACCCAACAATACCATCCACGTGGGGACCTAGCTTCGGCTTAGCTACGTCAACCTTAGACCCAAGAGCATCTGGAAAGTACTTTTGTAGGATCCCAGACTGAGAGTATATTAATTCTAATTGCTGGGCCCTAAAAATGGCTTGCTCCTTAGAATAGACCCCAGACATGGAGACATCCTTGGAGATCTCAGGTATCAAAGACTTCAAAAACCACTCGAGATGATACTCCAGAGGGATATCGGCTTTAATGAGCCTCTTTCTCTGTCTCCATTCCTAAATATGATAAAAAATGTGAGTTTCCCTATCCTGACGAAAAGTGGCCAGTAGTTCGGTTCCTGCATCATACGGGACAGGGAACTGAAAATGGTTCAAGAAAATATTGGCTAAGTCAGCGAATGATGTAAAGCTGCCCCCAGGAAACTCTATATACCATTTGGCCACGTTACCATTCAAGGTGCATTGAAATAATCTCAACTTAACCGAGTCATCGATCAGGGAGTTCGATGAGCACCACAAGTGGAACGTGGTTACATGGTCGCCCGGGTCCTCACCACTCTTCCCTTCGAATTTTTGAATGTCCGAAGGGAGGTTAGTTGGGACTAGAGGCTAGGCCAAATTTTACTTGATTGGGTCGTTAGTTAACTTAGTGAGATCTGACAAGTTTAACATTTCCAGAAACGAAAGTCTAGGAGGAGCTTGGGGATTCCACCCTGATTGGGCGGAAATCCCAAAGCTTTGAAAATATTGGCCTGGATTTTGGAAGGCACCAGGCGACTCGAAGTAACCAGTAGAACCCGCTGAACCAAAAGGTAAGCCTTGTGATGCAGCAAAACTCAGAGTTTGACCAGCTCCGATCGTATATCCACCATACCCAGCAAAGTTTCCTCCTAAAGGATTATAAGGAGTTGATAACCCCTGATATGGATTCCAAGCCAAAGCTAGGGGAGGAATACGTTGGAATGAACTAACCATGGTATATGGCCTATTCCCATATTGGCCGAAAAATGGATTCACAGTTCTGGCACTACTAAGCCCAGGGTTATTCCAACCTTGGAAAGGATTGCTGCTTTGTCCTACAAAAGAAAAAGGCATGGATCCTATCGTTGGGTTGGAATGTGGTATATGACCACTTCCAAATCGAAAACCTTGGAACGAAGCCGATCCACTCATCATGGAAGTGGCGACTCCAAATGGAGCTGGAGGAATGCCCGATGAATGGGCGCCAAATGGGAAGAATCCAGAACCAAAAGCATTAGTTTGGGAATTTCCACTCGTGGATGGAATGGAGGTAGACCCAACAAAAGACTTGCTAGCAAAAGATCTGAATAAAGAAACGGAGGGGATGGAAATAGTTCCTCCCCCTTGTACAGATATGGGAGTCTCTACAGTCGTAGCACTTGTAGAAGCCATGCTTCCAGTAGTGGTCATCGAAGGTAAGCACATAGAGTAACCTGGACTTGACGGTCTATGCGTCGGAGTCCCAACGTATTGTAATTCGGAGCCGCTAACGACTCTGAAAGTTCTTCTACCTCTATGTTATCCTCCACTTGTAAGCGAATTTGAGAAAGAACTGGAGTGTTCCTCTCTTGTTCTGCGGAAGTACCAGGCCTTGCTTGAATACTAATGCCCCCGAGAGGAGGATCAATCCCTGATGCGTCAATTTCCATGGGATGAAACCCACTAGTATTATTACCTCTGCGCCTTCTCGGAGAAGTCTCTAAACTTGGTGGTGAAATACCACGAAGTCTTCGAGACTGTCTAGGAGATTGGTCAGCCACTTTGAACTTTCTGATTAAGATTTAACTAAAGACTCAAAAAATTGAAAGCTAGGCCAACTAGGAGCACAGAGCACACACTATAAAGTCCCTAGAGATACAGCCAGTCAAACAACTTCCAAGTATTTCCGCTCCGGGTGATTAGGACCGGACACCAAAATACGAGAAAGTGAAATAAGGGGCCTTTCGAAGATAGTCTGGGATGATGAGGGCCCAGGCCTATCAGCGAAGGTAACAGAGGAAGTTACACTGACCTCCTAACAACAGCCTGCGTCGGTGCAAGCCCCCAAGCTTCGCAAGGGTGCCCTCCAGTAGTACTTTCGAGAGTGATACAACATCGACCTCAAGTGCCACGGGATTCCCTCCGCAGCCACATATGTAGTTCCCTAAGAGTAGCAACTATGGATACCAACTCGTTGCAGAAGCCAGGCGGAACAGTCATGAGATGAGTTCGGACAAGTAGGAGAGGGCATATCTCTCTTCCCTGTCTTCACACGCCCTCGTGCTTAACTCCCAGATCCAGAGCTTTCCTGGTCTTCCTAACACTATTGGATTTTCTCTCACTATTCAGACTCCTATGTTTGACGTTTAAATGGCCTTGGAGAGTTAACTCTCCTCTCGCCTAATCCAAAGCCCTAAAATCCTAAAACTTGTTGGTGTATTTAACTTAAAAGAAAACGTTCTAGTGAATTTTAGTTCGCGCTTAATTTTAAAATGAGTTGTTCTTTAAGTCAGGGGATGATGGAAGTGAAACTAGTGGTGTTTTTTCGACGCAAAAGAAATTAATAAAACTTAACTATATCCATGTGCACTTGTCTTTGTTTTTCGATGAAGAGTAATTTCTATAGCGTTCAAGGAAAACTTCTAATGAAACAAACTTTTCTTTTCTTTTCGTTAATTCACACTTCACACTCAAAATTTAACAAAACTATGTATGCCTAAAGAGATGCAAATCTATCCTAATGCAACAACTATATGCTTGATGCAAGATTCAAAACAACTCTAGAAACAAGAAATGAAAGTTGCTTTGCTTATCAAATTTTCTTTTGCCACTTACAATGTCTAGATGGAATATGAAATTCTACCATTCATTTCATCTAAACACTAAAAACAAAACTCAAGACAAACATAAAGCACTTTCATTCACTAAAAGGAAACTAAATGAAAAACAAGTTCAAAAAGGCAAAACAAAGTCTTTCAAAAAGTTTTCTTCAAAGTAGCAACAAAAAAATTCTTTTCAAAAATGCTCTCAACAAAATTGAAACTTTGCGATTGAAACAATAAGCAACAACCACTTTTGCAAGCTGACACCATACAATGGATGAAAACTCAACAAAAACAAATGTGTTTAAAGATGCTTTTTAACAATCGAAAGCAACAATGAAAGCTTTGGTAACAAAGACCAAAAAAGATCAAAAAGACAATTTCAAGAAAGTATCAATTGACAACTTTCATGAAACAAAGAAGTAGGTGGTCACAAAAAGCGGTTTTTTCAAGCAAACAAAAAGTCATCAAAAGCAAAATTCAACACAAAGAATGATAACGATCTTTCTACTCTGATAAATCAAAGCAGCCAAGATTCCAACAAGAAACCTTGCGTGCTTTTAGCAAAAAACGATGACGCTTGCAAACACAAAACAAGACTAATACTCCTTACAATCAGAGAGAAATTGGAGTAATATGCTCGCTGTAAAACAAACAACTGATACTGAAAAAATGACTGTTTCAAGTTGAATCAAACCACCAGACAAATCTTCAGATACTCAAAAATTTATAAATATTGAAAATTGCAATATATACGCGACTGTACTTATGTGCAGATTGCGTGAATACGCGACTATGCCTGAGGAAACCTGCGTATACATGGGTTTACTTCAGGAAACAAGCATATGTATGCTTCTGTAACTAAGGAAAACAACGTATATGAAAGATTTCAAGAAAAATAAAAAACAAACTGAAGAAACTGGCAAAACTTAGAATTCAACAACAAACCAGACAGTAACAACAAACTAACAAGCAACTGAGCCCTGATTGGCTTGAAAAACATCCAAACTAGGAACAACAAGAGTGTTTTCCCCAGTGGAGTCGCCAATTCTGTTGAGGGATTTGCTCCCCTAGAGCTTTTGGGTGGAAACCCTAGCAGACTGAAATTTGTCTAAACAGAGAAACACACATTCACACAACCATTATGCTATTAAAAGCAAATCCTATAGTAAGAGGGGCGTACCTCAGGTCCTACATTCGAGAAGTTCCTCAAGGGTCCAAACACTTCTTCAAGTCCCTTTCGCTCCTTTGTCCTACAAAACAACCAATTCCAAAGAATACAATAGTATATGGACAAAGACTTATAAAGAAATCATCTTCATGTTATAAAAGAAGGAAGTTAGTTATGAACTTTAAACAACCATTCACATATGAAATTCAAACATGAACATCATAAACATAAAGGAAAGCATATGGACAGACGTTGTTTCTTTATTATAGACAATGAATGTACCAAAGGAGTAATCTCACTTGAGAACCTTTCAGGTCCAAGCAAAGCTTCCTTCCGGATCCGTCCAGCCTCATGCCTTAGCATATCTCCTTCCAAGACTCACTCCATGATGCCATAACTAGTGGATGAACATCAACACACAAGGAAACAAGGGTTTCCTGTACAAATGGGGGAAGTGCAGAAGGCACAAGGGCCTTCAGACCTGGTCAAGGGAAAAATTTCAGTATAATAACCTTTCTCTCTCTTCTCTCCTCCCTTTAGGCCTTCCCTTTGATGTCTTTTTATACCACTCCCAAAGTAGTTTTTTAATTAGGAGTTGGTTGGGAACAGTTGGGCCACGGGCACTAATAGGTGATCAGCAAGTAAAACCCGCGATCTCCGCCTGAAAATAAGGAGTTATATATTTTTTTAAGTGTTTTAATACATATACGCGGGTTGGGTATATGCAGACTCGCGTATACACGCGTTTAACTTAGGGAAATGTCGCGTATAAGGGATAAAACGCTGTTTTTTAAATTTGAGACCAGGTCTGGAAGGAGGGGTTGCCCTAGGCCATGAGTGCAGCATCACAAACCATAATAGTGAGATTTGGAGCTATAACAGTGACACCAACTCATCACGCTGCAAGCCAAGCTGCTCCATCTTTATATTTTGTTCACTAAGAACTTGGATCACATGATTCTTCTTAGCACGTAGATTTGCTATTATTCCATCCTATAGCTGATAGAGCATTTCTCAGGGAAGCGTAACTAGATTAAGGCCAAGGCCTTTCATCATGCTAACCATCATTCGGTCCATCACATCTGATGATACTAACACTACCTCTGGAAACACTATTGCATTGGCCATCCTCACGTGCAACATCTGCATTGTTGTTGAAGTGTCTGCTGCGATGTGGGTAGACAGGTTGCCTTCCTGAGGGGGCTACACCTGTAACTCCTACAGCTACGCCTTGAGGGCCCCCAACACCCTTTGGTGCTCCATCATAAACTCTTGGAGTGCTTCATTCATGACATAGCAGACCGTCTTGCCGATGTCATGGAGATCACCTTCAGTTAAGGTGATCGGGTCAATGGCCAACTTCTAGGCCTTGACCTTCTTCCTTGGACCCAATTTCTTTGCGATGCATGGCCTGTTTGTGTTGTGTGGATGCGGTCCCTGGGTCCATGCTCCCTTGTGCTATTTATGTGTCCTCTGCCTCCTACCCTAAGGATGTTGCTTGGCCCTCCTCTGCCTGTACCGTTGTGGCCTCTGCTGTCTGCACTACTTTTGTTGCTTCTATGGCCTTCTTCTACTCCACAACTTCCTATGTCGCTTCACGAACTGCTCTTACCTCCGCTGCTGCTTTTTTGTTTCACCTTCTCGCAGCTAGTTGGGTGACGCGCAGCTTGGCAGCATCCTTCTTTTTCTGTGTTGCCACTTTCTTTAGTTCCACCAAATCTGGGGTGCTTCACTCAAGAGGCCATGTTTCCAATACAGTGAATATTGCATCATTAGTGGCTACAAACGGTAGCTTTGTCCATTGCTTCATCGGATCCTTTTGTGCCCTAATGTATATGTTATGCATATCCGCCTTAAAATCTGCAAAACACTACAGACTATTGTGTATTGTAGGTGACAAGCGTGGCCTCCGATATTTCTCCCCCTACCAGCAAGATGGATCAGTGCAACCACGTGTAGTGGAAGGTTTTACCCTACTCCTAGGCTTCGCGATAGTTTAACAAAAACTCCTCGCAAAGGAACTCAGCCCAGTTGAACTAGACCCCCTCTGTGCATTATTTAGCCAATGCGACCACCAGTGCTGGTACCTCATCGACACGGCATTTTCGCATCACTTTACCAACCAGGAGTTGAGTGGCTATGCTCACCCCCTTATCCTTGATGCTGCAGATGGCGTAGCCCCTATTCTTTTTCTCCAGCTTATACTTTGTCTTCATGGTCTCTGCGAGAGCCAAATCGCTACATTTCCCAGCTATCATAGTAGGGCCCTTTCCCTTATAGGGAAGCCAAGAAATTTGGTGGATGAGCTCTGCCATGATGGGAATAGGCTCCTCTAGCCATAGATACCCATCATGCACCAAGCAGAGTAGTTTCCTGATGACGAAAATGGTGATGGGCAGACAGTGTAATTGTGGAATCCATAACAAGTGCAGCAACCTAACCTTTTCCACACTACGCAACAATTTTTGTGGCTCTAACGCTATCATCACCCCCTTCATATTCTGCTTCATTAGATTTTTTGTCTCTAAGTGTGGGAATTTCTTGCTGTCCGTGAGATTCTAGTCTTCAAATTTCATGGTGGGCACACAGCCTAGGTGTGAGCCCTCAAATACAATGCCATTGGGGAGGAGCAGGGTCTGGAATGAACTCTTTGTTGCATCTAAATCCTTCAATACTTTGGCTTTCCCTTTCCACGAAGGGGCATATGCAGGCAGTTTTGCTATAGAGAATAAAGGTTGGATGTCCTCCACGTCTTCTTCTTCTTCTGTGATGGAAATCAAGGTTTGCAAATATTCTTCCTCCTCATCTGTTTCAATCGTGACTGCCTTCCCTTTTCCTTCCATTCATAACTTTTTGTGTTGTGGATTCCGCGGGGACATGCATACTAGTCCCATTGCCTGCTTATCCTTCTTCAGCCTCAGCATTCGCGGTGATTTGTGGATTTCTATCACAACCCTAGTGCCTTCGGGAACATCCTATACCATCCAGGTCTGCGTGGCCTCATCGTTAGTTCCTTCTTCAATTCCCAACCCATCCTTAGTGGTCATCATCATCTCTACACTATATGTTGTCTGTCTCGAACTCAGGGGCTCTACTATCGCTCAGCTTTCAACACTCTATTCTCTGTTCAGCTGCTCAATGCTTAAATGACCAAGTGTTGTTCGCTTGCTAGCCCTTTGAGTTTTATACTGCCTTTTGAATTCAAATTCGATTGTTCCCCCCAATTTCGAGCCATTAATGATTTCTTGGTGGCAGATTTTCCCAAATATTTCCCATAACTTGCATCTTAAATGCCTGTTTCCTGCTCCATTTGGACTCAAATCGGACATCTCGTCATGAACAGTGACACGAATGGTCACTTCTCAGCCAACCCACGTGGCAGCACAGCCCTCCATCTGCAGTCATGAACCCTATGACGTCCTGATCCTGCATGCATCTCTCATACCGCACAACCCCCAAGAAAAATATTTTATAGTCCCGCACTCCCTTTCAACTGTCTGGAGTGCTAAGGTTGTCCTTCCTACAGCTAGTCTAGTGGGCGTACCACCCATTTAGGGCTTCATCTCACCCTCCACCATGGTTCATGGAGAATCCCCTCTTCCATTGTAGTGATCAACATCGTGCACTCTACTATTTGTTGGCATTATGGCTAAAGTGTTGTCCTTGATGGCAACCCATTCAGGTGATAGACCACAGTACTTCAAGTTAGCAGCAGAGATTGATGATCAGCTATCAAATATGGAAGAAAATAAGGGGTACGCAGGTACACCTTACAGAAAGGCTACCCGCAAGTACACCGTGAAGGGACCATGTCCTAATACACAGATAAGCTGTCCAGGAGGTGCGTACCCTAGTGCACACATTTCAAGGCAAAGAAAAGCACACATGGGGTTTCTTATGTTTAACTAGCCGACGGTATTTGTGTTTCTATGGTTTTGGCTCATGGTATTGATCCATGTTTTTAGGAGGAGCTTGCCTATATAAAGCAAAGAAGATCATTTGGCTTATGAGTGTGCTTGGGTTGAACATCTTATGAGAGCTAGATCTGAAATATCATGATCACTTGGGTGTAATGTCTAGATCTAAATAAGGCGAATCTACTGATGAATTGAGATCTCTTCGGCGCATGATTAGATCTGTAGATCTGACTGTCTGGGTTGTTCTTGAAGTCTTGAAATTATCTATGCCCGAAGGTACGTAGGTACAGTGAAAGAAAAGTGCGTACATACACCGGGATGAAGCGTTTCAGGTGCGCCGGTACGCAGGCACAGAAGGGTTGCAGGTGCGCCGGTACGCAGGCACAGAAGGGTTGCAGGTGTGGAGGTATGCAGGCAGATCAAAGGACACAGTCCGTAGGTAAGCAGGTGAGCAGTTCAGTTACCTGCGTAGGTAAGCAGGTGAGCAGTTGAGTTACCTGCGTACCGTAAGAAGGCTGTACATGGGTGAAGCTGCTTACTTCTCTTGAAATCTCTGTTTATCATTGCTGTGTTCTGGGTTGGTTCTATTATTGTTGATCTGGGTACTACAGTTGACTGCGTGATTTTCTTATACTTGATGATCATTTGATGCTTATGGATCCAGTTTGAAATTTATGAAAAGTGGTCCTTGAAAAGAAGTAGGGGGTTGTAGCTCCCTTCCAGGAGAGACTGGAAAACGAGAGAGAGTTGTAGCTCTCTGCAGGTTGCAGCCTGCGTACTGGTAAAGGACTGAACCAGTACAAGACCATTGTAAAAGGAGTTTCTAATTTGAAAGAAGATAGAGACATATTGCAGCAGGTGGTTTTCACCCACATTGGGTTTCCACCTTATATCTGGTGTTCTTTGATGTGACTGTTTGTTTTTCTGTTCATGCTCATTATTTTATGGTATTGATATGCAAAAATAATTCAAAGTGTAAATAAGGAAGATTTGGTAAAAGGACTAGATAACACTGATTCACCCCCCCTCTCAGTATTATTTTCAACAATGGGTATCAGAGCAGGTCCTTCTAAAGAAGCTTGATCTCTTGAAGGAAGATCTTCCATCATGAGCAACTACGAGAGGGAAGCATCTATCAGGCCACCGGTTTTTGATGGGACAAACTTCAATTATTGGAAGGTAAGAGTTACTGCCTATCTTCAATCTGTTGGTACAGAAGTTTGGAACATCGTAGAGACAGGCTATGCTTTTCCTTCAACTACTCCTACAGATGCAGACGAGAAGAAGAAGTATGAAACAAATGCAAAAGCAGTCAGTACCCTATTAGGATGTATATCCCAATCGGAATTCATGAAGGTAATGCACTATAAATCCGCAAAAGAGATATGGGACAAAAGTGTCACGAGCTATGAAGGAGATGAACAGGTAAAGCATGCCAAACTCCAAACTCTCAGGATTCAGTATGAGACTCTCAAGATGTATAATGATGAAAGTGTAGCTAACTATTTTTTTCGGGTAGATGAAGTTGTTAATTGCATGAAAAATTTGGGTGAAGAAATAAAAGAGGCTATTGTGGTTGAAAAGGTTCTAAGATCATTATCCCCCAAGTTTGAATCTAAAGTATCTGTAATAGAAGAAAAAGAAAATCTACGAATTCTTACTATGTCTCAGCTACATGGAATTCTAACTTATTATGAAATGAGAAAGGGAGGTCCATCAGATAGAAGAGAAGCTGCTTTCAAGGCATCAGGCAAAGGAGATTATTATGAAGCAAGCCACGTCCGAGAAGAAGAGGAAGAAGAATCAAACTTTGTCAGAAATCTTCAAAGGGGTTCTGGAAGGTTCAGAGGTAAGTTGCCTTTTAAATGCTTTGCTTGTGGAAGAGTAGGTCATTATGCTACAAAATGTCCTTATAAGGATAAAGGAACCTGCTAGATGGAACAAGAAACAGAGTGCGAGTAAGAAAAGCTACTACACTCATGAAGATAGTGATGGTCTATCAAACAGCGATGAAGATGAACGAGGTAATGAATATAAATTGTTAATGGCAGTTGAAGATGATGATTATATGGATGATATAGATGTGGATTACTTTCATGAAGAAATTACTAGACTTAAGAGATGTATAGAAGAGAAGAATATGATCATTGATACTCTACAATTTCAAATTGATGAAAAGGAAAGGCATCTTGAAAAATTAGAAGGTGAAATTGTTGGTCTTAGAAAAGAGATTGAGAAAAAAAAAGCTATTAATCTTAAGTTTGTCAAAGGATATGAAACTTTGGATGAGATTATCAATGTGCAGCGGTCTCCTCTAAACAAGACAGGTCTAGGATATAATGGAGAAACTTCTCAAACATCCACCTCAAAAAGTTATCTTGATGCAGCAATAAGAAATGAGCAAAAGGACAATGAAGACCATCAGGTAAAGCGGGGACGAATTGCAAATAGAAACTATCAGGGGCAATCTATCTTAAGGGTGAACAAAAGCTACAACCAGCCATAGGTAAAATCTTCTCAATTTGGTTCAAGAATAGATGACAAAAGAAATTACAATCAATTGGCTGGTAGATTCGATAACCGCAGAAGTTTCT
>APFE030048972.1:772-19306 GCA_000404065.3 Pinus taeda | reverse complement strand
GGAGAGATCGAGATAAACTTAAGGATAGGGGAGAGGAGGAATGAAGAGAGAGAGGGAGATGAGTGAGAGATGTAGAGAAGGATAAGAGAGGGAGAGGGAGACAAAAAGATGGAGGGGGGAGAAAGAAGGAGAGAAGGAGGGAGATAGTGAGAGGATTGGAGGGTGGAGAGAGAGAAAGAGAGAGATGGGGGGAGAGAGAGGAATTGCAAGAGAGGAGGAGAGAGGGAGGGAAGAAGAAAGACATAGAGAGTGAAAAGTGGAGAGAGAGGGAGTGACAAGGGAGAGATGGAGAGAGAGAGAGTGTGTTTAGGGGTGAGATAAAGAGACAATGAAAGATAGATAGAGATAATGGGGGAAGAGAAGGAGAGAGGGAGGGATATAGTAACATAGTTGGAGAGAGAGAGAGAGAGAGGGAGAGAGAGAGAGGAGGAGAGTGATGGGGGAAGAGAGAGAATTGGAGGGCAGAGATAGAGAGTTATGGGGGAAGAGAGAGGGAGGTAGGAGAGAAAGGGAGAGAGAGGAAGTACGAGAGAACAGACTTCAGAGAGAGGAGGAGAAGGAGGGAAGAAGAAATACATAGAGAGCGAGAAGTGGAGAGAGAGAGGGAGTGGCAAGGGAGAGATGGAGAGAGAGTGTGTATGTTTGGGGGTGAGATAAAGAGACAAAGAAGGAAATATTGAGAGAATGTGGGAGAGAAGGAGAGAGGAGAGAGGAAAGGATATAGTAACATAATTAGAGAGAGAGATAGAGAGAGAGTGGAAATATGGAGGGAAATAGAGATGCAATTGGAAGGGGGGAGAGGGAGGTAAGAGAGAAAGATGGAGAGGGAGAGAGGGAGTGATAAGAAAGATGGAGAGAGAGGGAGAGAGGATAACAAGAGGGAAGTGAGATAGAAGCAGGCGAGAGGGATAGAAGGGGAAGAGAGAGAGAGGGAGGGACAGGAAGAGGGAGGGATAGATAGACAGATTGGAGAAAGAGAGTGTATGTTTTGGGGGTGATATATAGAGACAAAGGGAGATAGAGATATAGATGGAAAGTGAAGAGAGGGAAGAAAAGAGAGATGGAGGGAAAGAGGGAGGGACAAAGAGATTGATAGATATGGAGTGAGAGAGCATGTATGTTTGAGGGGTTGAGATAGAAAGACAAAGATGGAGAGATTGAGGGATATAATTATATATATATATATATATAATATATATATATATATATATATATATATATATATATATATATATATATATATATATATATATATATATATGGAGGGGGGAGAGAGGGAAGAATATTTATTACACTAGATGCACTGATTTCTAATCCTATTTGATTGTTTTCACTAAATGCATTGATATCAATGTAGATGGTGATTTCTAATCCTATTTGATTTCTTACACTAGATGCATTGATTTCAATGTAGATGTTGATTTCTAATAATATTTGGTTGCTTGCACTAGATGCATTGATTTCAATGTAGATGTTTTCTAATCCTATTTTATTGCTTGCACTAAATGCATTGATATCAGTGTAGATGGTGATTATTTCTAATCCTATTTGATTGCTTGCACTAGATGCATTGATTTCAGTGTAGATGTTGGTTTATTATCCTATTTGCTTACTTGCACTAGATGCATTGATATTAGTGTAGATGTTGGTTTATAAACCTATTTTCTTACTTGCACTAGATGCATTGATTTGAGTGTAAATGTTGATTTCTAATCGTATTTGATTGCTTGCATGAGATGCATTGATTTCAAGGTAAATGTTGTTTTCTAATCTTATTTGATTTCTTGCATTAGATGCATTGATTTCAGTGTAGATGTTGATTTCTGATTTGATGTAATTGGATATACGATGGTACATTAATGTTCAAGTGATTGATTTAATATTGTGCATTGATTTCAGTGTAAGCATAAAAAACTATTAACAATGTACATTAATTTTTGTGTTATAGTAATTCAACCTATTAATATTGGAGAGAAAGAGAAACAAGGTATGTTGTTTACTACATCTCGAGTTAAAGATTTAAATGGTTTACGATTTAACCTGAAATTTTCATATAATCAATATGAAAAGATGACAAAAGTAACAAGGGTGACAATAAGAATAGTAGAAGAAAATAGTTTGAAATTAATCACAATGAAATACTATTTGTAATTTACTATATGTGTATTATTCACATTTTCTATCATTCAACACTAGTACATTGTCACTTTACATTCAAATTTTTTATTTCATCATTTTTCATCATTAAAGTTATTCACAATATTTATCATCTCAACAAATTGAGCTAAATAAGCAAATTTAAAATTTAAATGACCAAATTAATCTAACACATATTTAGCATATTTAAAATGATTATATTTAATATTAGATGATTTTAAATATTATTGATAAAATCAATCATTTGTTTGTTGGATTTTCTTTGGCCACACACGTTTGAAACCAGCTTATATCCATCTTAACTCTGGATCTATCAAGCGCCGAGAGGGATTAAATCTCTTGAGGTGCAAACCTTTCCTCAAGTTTTGCACTCAAAAAATAGGTTTGTACCTCAAGAGATTTGACCGCTCTCAAAACTTGATAGATTGAAAGTTATGATGGATCTAGGCTGGTTTTAGTTATAATTTTTACATTATTAAAATATTTTTATTTAGTGTGTATAAAGAAGTGAATACAGTAGAGTCTTAAATATAGTCATGTAGTCACAAATTTGTTAATTTGTACTAGTGTAATTTCAAGTGCCATCTAATAGCTTCCTAATATTCATATCACACTAAATGGTAATCGTCATCTTAATATATTGGAATTGTATTGTGTTTAATCTAACAATGTCTCAACATCCCTACATGTTGGTGTTGATATGAAAAAATTCCCCTTGCAACTTCACATGTTTGTTTAGTGTGAGGACTTAATTAGACCTTTGTCCTAATCAAAGTATAATGTTCTTTAAATAATTTTTATCTAATTTAATATAATAAAAGATGTTCTTTAAGTAATTTTTATCTAATTTAATATAATAAAAGAAAGTACGTAAAAACAAATGAATGTGAAATTAATACCCATTATGAAATGTAGTAAATGCAATGTGTAGCTCGAATTATTTCATTGCCTACATCTTATGAAAAATTAAGGAATCTCGAAGGTCACTTAAGGCATATGAATATCAACTCATAGATGGACATGGTATGAATGAACAAAAGGTTTTCATTTCATAATCATATTTTATTCCGTAGTTAATATTTTTTTTTCTAATTTATTTCAAATAATTTTTATCTAATTTAATATAATAAAAGATGTTCTTTAAGTAATTTTTATCTAATTTAATATAATAAAAGAAAGTACGTAAAAACAAATGAATGTGAAATTAATACCCATTATGAAAGGTAGTAAATGCAATGTGTAGCTCGAATTATTTCATTGCCTACATCTTATGAAAAATTAAGGAATGTCGAAGGTCACTTAATGCATATGAATATCAACTCATAGATTGACATGGTATGAATGTACAAAAGGTTTTCATTTCATAATCATATTTTATTGAGTAGTTAATATTTTTTTTTTCTAATTATTTCTAATAATTCATTTGAGACATTAAAATTTAGATTAACATCGTGTGAATGTCCACAAGGTATTCACTTCATAATCATCTTTTACTCGCTAGTTAATATTAATTTATGCAAGTTTGTTTTTTCTTTTTTTCTTTTTCTAACAACTTATTTAGATCTCAAAATTCCTCTAATATAATTTTTTTCCTTCTCATTTACATGTTAATCAAAATTCATCCTTTTAGGCTTGTTAATCTAAATTCGGTAATTGATCCAATTTTAGTAACACATCACCATCCTTAATACAATAAACCACAAAAAACTACCTATGACTTTTTGTCATGTTATTAATGTTTATTCTCACCTATATAAACATATTTTTGTATAAACAATTTTATTGATATACATCTTAGCTCAATAATTATTTTAATAAAATAATCTCTTATTCTTTCTCTTCCTCAACTTTTGTCATATTATGTGTAAAATATGTAACCACCCCTCCCATATGTACTTAGCTTTATTGACCCACCAGGGTAAACATGCGAGGAAGAGATACGATGACATGACCCGACCTCCTAGGTTCTATTAAGGAAGTGGGGCTGACCACATGATGGCTCCCGCCGTTTACTTACACCTGTCTTATTTTAACGCCGTGTCTGGTATGACTTTAATACTGACTTTAATTCAAAGGTACGACGCCTCGTGGTCTGGGTTTAGGGTTTATCCCGACTCCTCCGGTTACAGGCCCACACCTACCGGTTACTCCGCCTTTTGTTCCCGTTGCCGCGCTTCACTTCGCCATTTTTTCATTTCCTTCTGCCTGGAGGGGTTCTGTCTGCGCTTGTGGAAACCCTCGGGGTTCTGCTCTTGATGTACAAGGACGAAACTACTGTGGTTTAATGGTGTTCTAAGACTGTGGATGAACGCCTTCGAGACCTGCAACACTTATCTTCTCTGTTGATGGTATTAATATGGAATTGTTGGCATATATCGTGGTGTTTTTGATTTCGTGCTCTCACTGTCTGTGCTTCTCAAATTAATTTGACTGGTTTGTTTCTAATGGCAGGCTCGTTCTACCCTTCCACGCTCCTCCTGGTTACACGGTAAGTCTACTCTTCATGATAGACATTCTGGGTTCTTCTGGTTTCGTCTCTAACGCCTTGCCGCCACTGTCAGCAGGTTGTGATTGTCTTCTGGTTGTCTCGAGCTCCTCTCTCGCTCACAGGTAACCCTTTATCAAACCCTTGCCTTGCCTTTTACTTCATTCATGGCTTACGAATGTGCTTCGGCTTTAACACTGTTTGGTTGGCTTTTGGTGACAAGTATCCACCTATATCGCTCTATGGCTAATGTTGCTCCACGGTCTTGTTGGTGACTTCGACGCTTCGGTCACGGGTAGCTCTGTTCCGTTTTATAGCTGTGCATTTGACTGTCAGTGTTATAAGTCTTGTAGGTTCTGTAATTGTCAAATTCGGTCCTGTGGAGGTGATATCCCTCTCGGCTATGGTTTTCTTGCTTTCTTATTCTGTTGTTAAGAAACCCTCTTCGGGTACTAGCTGTTCGTTATCGTCTCCTCGGATAACTCTGTTATAGGTCCTCCATTTTTTTGGGAAGGTAGTTAATATGCATCTGAGTATTCTGTCGGAACTGTGAGAGGGTTCCTCGACAATTTCGAGCCCTCCTTCTGTGGCTTCGTGTTCGGACACCACGAGCCCTTGGTTTCCTGTTTTGTCTGTTATGATTTGAAATGGCTCTGCTGCATATGCCACTGTGTGTTATCGGTTCGACAGTGAACCTCTGTCTGTATTTTATATACTCTGGTTAATATATCTAATGGACTCTGTTTACAGCGAATATGACTCTCGGCTCTTGGATATTTGTTAACAATAATACATGGAATTATGTATCTCTGCTCTTAAATATTTGATGATATTGTATGTGCGAAAAAGTTTACAATGTGTATTTGCTCTAGTTCTGTAGCTACCTACCCATGCATTTAATTATGAGGGTTTGTTGAATTCTTGAAATACCTGTAGATATTTTGAGGCCGAAAATAGGCTCTTGTCTGTGGGTTACTCTTGGAACCCTTCGCTATTTACTCGTTCTCGTTTTGTGTCTCAAATCGACACTGGTGCCGTTTGCCTGTACTTGGTTCGCCTTTGTCCGTTTACTCCTCTGCTGTCTCGTTGCTATTAACACACTTCATATACAATGGCAAGCTCTATAGTAATAAAAGAATGCTCTATATCTTTAATTGTGGTGACAGAGATTAATCTTGTGATTCGATTCTACAGTAATGAAAGAAATCAAATGAACATTTATTTCTGATAAACAAAGATGACTGTTTTTCTCTATTTCTTTTTCGGGGGAGAGAGCCCGTACAATGATGTCCTTCCTGCTTTTAAAATAAATGTCTCTAACTGTTATTGGAAAAACTGTCTTAACAGAAAGCAACTGTTTTTGTCTGTTCTGAGACTAATTCTAACTACTGTAACTTGTAAAGAACTAATTAATTATTTGTCCTGTTATCAGTCTCCTAAATAACTGCAACAGATAAATAAAAATAAAACTAAGCAAAAGTAAATCAAATGACCGACAAGCCCAACACTTGTCCAGTTAAAATGAACGACAATTTGTTTCTGAATTCTTCGTGAGACTGTCAGCCTCTTAAGTCTCCTCAGAGCTGGATGCTCCTGCATCAGGCTCCCGGGGTGACAAAAAGTCATGGCTCCGTTCCATGAGGTCTTTAACAGAGTAGCCTGCCTTCTGAATCTGTGTCTCATTCAGCCACGAACTGTCCTCTACTGGACGGTTCCTCCATTTTACCAAATATCTCAAATATTCTTTCCTCCTTGTACGCCTTGCTACCTGTGTGTCCAAGATTCCCTCAATTTCGACGGGTGGTGCCATCGGCATCTATCTCGTCCATAAGTCTCCTTTCAATTGGGTGTCCCGTGGTGGCTCTGCTGCCGAATCATCTGCTGAACCTGCAACATAAGGGAACGGATCTGCCACATTAAAGATAGGGGAAATGCCAATCCCTGGTGGCAACTGTATCTCGTAAGCGTTCGTAGAAAATTTGCGAATGATCTTGCAGGGCCCGATTTTCTTAAACTTGAGTTTGCTGTATTCTCGTTTAGGAAATCGTTCTTTGCGTAGGTACGTAAGAACTTCATCCCCAACATTAAACTGAACTTCCCTGCGTTTCATATCAGCTCGTTGCTTGTATTTCTGGCTGCTGTCCTGTAGTTTTTGCTTTACCTGCTCATGTAGTTTGCTCATAGCTTCTGCGAAATCTTCCCCATCAGCACTCCACTTCTCCAGTTTGCCCAAATCTCGTAACTCGTGCATGCCTCGCGGGTGCATGCCGTACAGTATTTGGAAAGGACTGTAGCCTGTGCTACGGTTGGGAGAATCATTATATGCATATTCTGCCTGTGCTAACACACGATCCCAAGTACGAGAATTTTCGCCTGTTAAACTTCTGAGCAAATTCCCCAGACTCCTGTTCACTACCTCTGTCTGTCCGTCTGTTTGTGGATGGTAGGCGGAGCTGAACTGCAACTGAGTGTCTAGTTTCTTCCATAAGGTTCTCCAGAAGTGACCAGTAAATTTTACATCTCTGTCAGAAATGATACTTCGTGGAAGTCCATGTAACCGTACAACCTCTGTAAAGAAAAGGTGCGCTATATAAGTAGCGTCACTGGTTTTTCTGCACGGTACAAAGTGTGCCATCTTCGAAAATCGGTCAACTACAACCATCACCGAATCAAAGCCGCGCTGTGTTTTTGGTAATCCTAGCACAAAATCCATACTGACCGAATCCCACGGTCGACTAGGGACGGGTAATGGCATATAAAGACCAGTGTTTTGACTGTGACCTTTTGCCAATTGACAAGTTCTGCACCTAGCCACATATCTCTGTACATCTCTCTGCATCTTAGGCCAAAAATAAAAGTGTTGTACCTGAGCGATAGTTTTGTCAATCCCAAAGTGTCCCGCCAAGCCGCCGCTGTGTTTTTCCTGTATGATATTGTCTCGCATAGAACAGTTTGGAATGCATAACTGCCCCCCTTTGAACAGCAAACCCTCTTGAAGGTTATAGTCCAGCCACTTGCTGTCATTTCGCAATAACGGGTTTTGACAAGCCTCATAGGCTTCCATAAACTCGCTGTCCGTCGGATACAGCTCTTTCAAGTGTTCAAATCCTAAGATTTGCATGGTGCTCTCCTGTAACAGTAATGTTCTCCTACTGAGTGCGTCTGCTACTTTATTCGACTGCCCACTAATATGCTTTAGTACAAAAGTGAAACTTTGCAAATACTCAACCCAGGCTGCATGCTTGTGGTTTAGTTTATGATGTTGCATGATATACTGTAACGCAGAATTATCAAAAAATAAGACAAATTCGTTACCTAGTAGATAATGCCGCCAATGCTTTAAGGCCTGCACAATGGCATAGAACTCTTTGTCATAGGTCGAGTACTTCTGTCTGCTCTCGTTTAGCTTCTCGCTGAAGTAAGCAACTGGTCTGTCCTCCTGGCTAAGTACTGCTCCAATGGCTGTACCACTGGCGTCACAACGAACTTGAAAAAGTTTGTTGAAATCTGGCAGTCTCAATATAGGTCTTTCGGTAATCTTTTTCTTCAAGATCTGAAAGTTGTTTTCTGCTGCTACTGTCCAGTGAAAAGGCTGATTCACTTTCTTAATCGTGTCTAACATGGGTGCGCAAATCTCGCTGAAATTCCTAATGAACTTCCTGTAAAAACTGGCAAGTCCATGGAAACTTCGCACGTCAAACAAACTCTTCGGAGAGGGCCAGCTAACTATAGCTGCCACTTTCTCTGGGTCCATCTTTAATTCATTCTCCGCAATAACAAAACCCAGATATATCAGTTCTCTCTGGAAAAAGGTACATTTATTCAAATTAATTAACAGCTTGTTTTGCTGCAATTTCCTTAACACGCGCTGTAAATGCCTGAAATGCTCCTCCTTAGTTTTACTGAAAATCAAAATATCGTCCAAGTAAACTATAACAAACTTACCATTAAATTCCTTCAGTACTTCATTCATCAATCACATGAAAGTGCTGGGAGTGTTACTCAAACCAAATGGCATCACCAGCCATTCGTACAAGCCTTCGTTTGTCTTGAATGCAGTTTTCCATTCATCTCCCTCACGAATCCTGATCTGGTGATACCCACTTTTCAGATCAATCTTTGAAAAGTAGGTCGCTCCACTTAGGCAATCCATCATATCATCCATCCTTGGCAAGGGAAACCTGTATCTAACGGTAATCTTGTTAATAGCCCTGGAATCTGTACACATCCTCCATTCTCCCCCTTTCTTGGGAGCCAAAACAGTGGGTACTGCGCAAGGACTCATGCTCTCCCGAATCAAGCCCTTATCCAACAACTCTTGGACTTGCTTTCTAATCTCTTCATGGTCCTTGGGACTCATGCGGTAGGCTGCTTTGTTTGGCAGACTCGCGCCTGGTATAAAGTCGATGCAATGACTAATACCCCTTCTAGGTGGCAACTTATCCTGAAGATCATCCACCACAATGTCTCCAAAATCCTGTAGCAACCTCTAAACGTCCTCTGGTAAATCTAAAACCTGTGTGTGGAGTACCACTGTCCTTGGTCTCCTTATGACAGCAAAATTTATCTCGCTGTCCTCAATCTGCTTAATGAACTCTTTCCCTCCTAACAGCAGTGCCTTCCCTCCGCTAGCTTCTGCTGTGTTTTCTTCTTTGATGGGCACAAGCGTATGCTTGATCCCATCTTTCACAAATTTGTAGCAATTAGTTTTTCCATCGTGAATTGCCCCCCTGTCAAACTGCCACGGTCGTCCTAACAACAAGTGACAGACATCCATTGGCATCACGTCACAAAGGATTTTATCTTTGTATTTCCCAATCTGAAACTCTACTTCACACTGTTCATCAACCAACAGTTGATGCCCTTTCTGCAACCACGATACCTTGTAGGGAGTGGGATGTTTCAGTTTCTTTAATCCCAATTTCTCCACCATCTCTACAGCTACCAGGTTATCGGTACTTCCGCTGTGAACAATTACCTTGCAGCATTTGCCTTGTGATTTGCAGACAGTGCGAAACAATTCTTTCCGCTGATCTGGCTCTGCAGCTTCCTTGGCTGGCTTCAACAGTACCTTGTTCATCACCAAGGCTTCACCTATCTCAGGTGTGTTCTCAGCTTCCTGAGGTGTTTCCTCTGCATCCTCTGGCTGGGCTATATAGGTTCCTCTTCCGCCTGCTGGTTCGCCCTCCGGACAGTCATAAGACTTATGTCCCAACTTATGACAATGGTAACACTGGACAGTTCCTCTGCCCCGACCAAAGCCTCGTCCTCTCTGAGCTGGTCGCCCTTCTCTGTTGCTGTTGTCCCTATCTGTCGTACCAGTAGACTTAGAACTACTACCTTCCTCATTCGAAACTGTACCTCGCCCTCTGCCATACACTTTGCCTTTGCCTCTGCCTGAACCGCCTCCTCTGCAGGAGTTCTGCTTCCTGTTTATCTTCTCTTCAGCCTTCAATGCAAACTGATAGGCTTCTTCTAATGTCTGCGGTGAAAGGATACCAATTACGTCCAAAATCTCCCCTCTCAAGCCATTTACATACCTGGCCGTCTTCTCTGAGGTATCTTCCACATATCCTGCTCGCAGATTTAATTTGTAGAATTCTTCTGTAAATTCTCTCACAGTCATCCCCCTCTATTTCAGGTTCTGTACCTGCCTGTACAACATAATGTGATAGTCCTTCGGTAAGAACTTCTCCTTCAGTTTTGCTTCCATCCTAGCCCATTTCTTGATGGGTTGTTTGCCTAACCTCCTTCTTTCGGCCTGAACGTTGTCCCACCATAAGGACGCATGTCCTTTCAACTTGGTGGCGGCAAATCTCACCTGTTTGTCTTCGCTGGTCTCCTCAAACTCAAAGAATTTATTCACTTCAATTAACCAGTCTAACAACACTTCTGTCGATAGGCTTCCATCATAGGTAGGCAACTCATGCTTCGGTTTATGGCTGGATAGGAAAACTGACTTTAACAATCTCAGTTCTGGTGTTACCCCCTCAAACTCATCCTGCTCTGGCTCAACTGCCTCTTCATCACTGTTATCTGTTGGGTTCCTTCTTCCTCCAGCCTCTATCACTGCTAATCTCTCTCGCAAAACTCTTATCTCTTCGCGCAATCCATCATCTACTGGCCTGTGTACCAGTCGTCCTCTGCCTCTTCCTCTTCCTCTTGCTCTTCCTCTTACCTCACCTCCACCTTCTACCTGTTCCATTGCTTCTAATTCAAAAGAAACCTGCTCTGATACCACTTATGATGGCTCCCGCCGTTTACTTACACCTGTCTTATTTTAACGCCGTGTCTGGAATGACTTTAATACTGACTTTAATTCAAAGGTACGACGCCTCGTGGTCTGGGTTTAGGGTTTATCCCGACTCCTCCGGTTACAGGCCCACACCTGCCGGTTACTCCGCCTTTTGTTCCCGTTGCCGCGCTTCACTTCGCCATTTTTTCATTTCCTTCTGCCTGGAGGGGCTCTGTCTACGCCTGTGGAAACCCTCGGGGTTCTGCTCTTGATGTACAGGGACAAAACTACTGTGGTTTAATGGTGTTCTAAGACTGTGGATGAACGCCTTCGAGACCTGCAACACTTATCTTCTCTTTTGATGGTATTAATATGGAATTGTTGGCATATATCGTGGTGTTTTTGATTTCGTGCTCTCGCTGTCTGTGCTTCTCAAATTAATTTGACTGGTTTGTTTCTAATGGCAGGCTCGTTCTACCCTTCCACGCTCCTCCTGGTTACACGGTAAGTCTACTCTTCATGATAGACATTCTGGGTTCTTCTGGTTTCGTCTCTAACGCCTTGCCGCCACTGTCAGTAGGTTGTGATTGTCTTCTGGTTGTCTCGAGCTCCTCTCTCGCTCACAGGTAACCCTTTATCAAACCCTTGCTTTGCCTTTTACTTCATTCATGGCTTACGAATGTGCTTCGGCTTTAACACTGTTTGGTTGGCTTTTGGTGACAGGTATCCACCTGTATCACTCTATGGCTAATGTTGCTCCACGGTCTTGTTGGTGACTTCGACGCTTCGGTCACGGGTAGCTCTGTTCTGTTTTATAGCTGTGCATTTGACTGTCAGTGTTATAAGTCTTGTAGGTTCTGTAATTGTCAAGTTCGGTCCTGTGGAGGTGATATCCCTCTCGGCTATGGTTTTCTTGCTTTCTTATTCTGTTGTTAAGAAACCCTCTTCGGGTACTAGCTGTTCGTTATCGTCTCCTCGGATAACTCTGTTATAGGTCCTTCATTTTTTTGGGAAGGTAGTTAATATGCGTCTGAGTATTCTGTCGGAACTGTGAGAGGGTTCCTCGACAATTTCGAGCCCTCCTTCTGTGGCTTCGTGTTCAGACACCACAAGCCCTCGGTTTCCTGTTTTGTCTATTATGATTTGAAATGGCTCTGCTGCATATGCCACTGTGTGCTATCGGTTCGACAGTGAACCTCTGTCTGTATTTTATATACTCTGGTTAATATATTTAATGGACTCTTTTTACAGCGAATATGACTCTCGGCTCTTGGATATTTGTTAACAATAATACATGGAATTATGTATCTCTACTCTTAAATATTTGATGATATTGTATGTGCGAAAAAGTTTACAATGTGTATTTGCTCTAGTTCTGTAGCTACCTACCCATGCATTTAATTATGAGGGTTTGTTGAATTCTTGAAATACCTGTAGATATTTTGAGGCCGAAAATAGGCTCTTGTCTGTGGGTTACTCTTGGAACCCTTCGCTGTTTACTCGTTCTCGTTTTTTGTCTCAAATCGACACTGGTGTCGTTTGCCTGTACTTGGTTCGCCTTTTTCCGTTTACTCCTTTGCTGTCTCGTTGCTGTTAACACACTTCATATACAATGGCAAGCTCTATAGTAATAAAAGAATACTCTATATCTGTATTTGTGGTGACAGAGATTAATCTTGTGATTCAATTCTACAGTAATGAAAAAATCAAATGAACATTTATTTCTGATAAACAAAGATGATTGTTTTTCTCTATTTCTTTTTCGGGGGAGAGAGCCCGTACAATGATGTCCTTCCTGCTTTTAAAACAAATGTCTCTAACTGTTATTGGAAAAACTGTCTTAACAGAAAGCAACTGTTTTTGTCTGTTCTGAGACTAATTCTAACTACTGTAACTTGTAAAGAACTAATTAATTATTTGTCCTGTTACCAGTCTCCTAAATAACTGCAATAGATAAATAAAAATAAAACTAAGCAAAAGTAAATCAAATGATCGACAAGCCCAACACTTGTCCAGTTAAAATGAACGACAATTTCTTTCTGAATTCTTCGTGAGACTGTCAGCCTCTTAAGTCTCCTCAGAGCTGGATGCTCCTGCATCAGTTTAATTTGGAAATATATGATGTTTCGAGTGTTTTTCAAGGCGTTAAATATATTTATGCATTCAAAAAATGTATTTTGTACAAGAAAAATCACAATATTTAAAAATTGTATTACCATAATCTAGCAAAAAAAAATTAGTCTATTAGTTAGACTAACCCATTTAAAAACCTCAAATTGAGTCCATAGGAGAGATTAAAATTTTGCAACAATCATAATGTTTTAAAATTAAGGTTGTATCATTAGAATGATAATGGGGAAATCTAGAATATTCTCCCAATAATAGTGTTTATGAGTCGTTACAGATCTGATTCGACTGATTCTTTAATTAGTCTTTCATGGTTGTCAGATCCTATATTCTAAGAACTTGTTAAAAAATATTATAATCTTATATATGTAAATTATTGTGACTTGATGAATGCAAGTGTGTTGTGTGGTGTAGCCTCTTGTGTGAACGATGGCCTCACTACTCAGTTGCAACCCTTCTCATATTTTGTCTTCGATTTTTTGAGTTTATTTTTTGAGTTTGTATTAGAGTTGAGGGTTGTGAGGCTGGAGCTCAGTGTGGATGATGTGAAGATTTATGTTGACTATGGTGCTATGAGTCTATCAAGGAGTGTGAACATTGGGTAAATGAGGACTGAAATACGTGGAGGAATCATATCTTTGTGAGTGTAAGCATGTTAAAGTTTTTTCTTCTTTATTATTTCCCAACGTGGTTGTTTATTACTATGAGCTGCATGTAAGGAGTGTTGTTGGACGAAGCAATAATATTTACAAACATGTTGCATGTAGTTGATTACGCAGAAATGAGGATCGCGTGTCATCTGTGGCTTAAGGCGAGAATTGAGGGGAGGAGATAAGTCGTGAGTTGATGGAAGTCCAGTGTTTCTGTCAACTTGTGTGTAGGACGATATTTTATTAGGGTTGTGAAATTTTTGTGTTATGTTTTGTGTATGTTGTATGGAGATGTTGAATAGAAAATATGGGGGTAATGTTATAAACGGTTACAAGTGCATTGTAGGCTTGATTGAAAACTGAGAGGTGGAGCACCGTGCATGTGGTGGAGCGTTGTGAGCAGATCCTGCTTTATTTAATAAGTTGATTCATGTATTCTATAAAATTAGAAGAGATCGATAATCTAGGTAATAAGAAACTCTTCATATTCATTAACTTGATCTAAACACCTGGATAAAAAGCATGCCTTATCAGTAAAAAAACAGTAAAAGTTGAGATTTTTAAAACTTGCACATTTGAAGAAAAGGCATGCCCTTTTGTAAAGTGGACAGATAAAACTGGAGGTTTTACAACCCACACATTTGAGTAGAAACTGGATGTCTTTCTTCGTGTAAATTTGAAATTTTTGGGTGACTTCCTTCTTCTATTGGTTAGTTGTTTGTGGATGACTTAGTTGTAAGACTCATAGAAGGGGTGGGATGTGTTATTCTACATAGCATTGTGGTGCTCATAAATCTACCAAGAGATCGTAGAAAGAATTTGATTAATTGTGAAATCTTGTGCAAAGTGTGAAATAGAGAAAAAGATTGTGTTGGAGCGTGGAGGAGTTCTTACGAAATCAGGAAGATTAAGATTAAAATTATTATCTGAAGTCTGGTCATGGGGTTGTTTTATAATCTTTCTACGGAATATACCTCTACAACATTGCAAAATTTCCATTGACATTACATTATTTACTAAACTTTTTTGTTTATGTTTCCCCTGAAGTAACTTTAAAACTATTTATTGATTTCAAATTTGGAGAAGCTTCTATTTTTAGACGGATAATCCTCTAGTAGAATAATATCTAAACAAAGAAACTAAATGGTGAAAATTAAGTGAATTGGAAATTTGAGATCCTGAAACTGATGCAAGGATATAATGTCTGGTCGATAGCAACTGGTGATGAAGTGAAGCCGGAGGTAGCTACAGAAGCTAGAACTACATCACTTCAAGATTAGGAGAATTAAGACTAACGGGAAAGTGTTGAGAATTTATGTAAAAGACAACATTGTACCACATAATAGAGAATACAAGACATCGAAACAAGCCCTGGACAAGCCTTATGGATTTATAAAAATCAAAGAATAAAAATTTACTCCATTCTTTGAAGAGTGAGATAATTTCTGTTAAAATGGAATAAAATGGAAGTATTAATGATGCAGGCTGAACCCTGCAATACCCAGAATCCTCAATCTTTGTTCATATAAGAATGTATCTCAGCATTTGCCTAAATTAAAACCTCAATACTGTTGGAATTTAATTCCAACTGCATCACATCAATGCTGAACAAAGATTTGATCTACAACAATTATTTCAGATTGTTCGGTGCCGCAAAGTCTTTAGATATTTTGCACTTTAAATGAACATTAAATGTGTAGAAATTAATTCCCCTGCAACCGAATTATTTCCACCGAAAAAGACATCACCGCCTCTTCTGCAATAAATACAAAGATAAACATCAGAACATATTTTACTTAGTTTATTGTTTAATCAGATTTTTATTTTCCCATAAATGTAACGCACAGTAGTTCTGTTTACAGTGCAAGAAAGTGCAAGAGAGGCAACGTAAGCAGAAAAGAACAATAGTTCTGTTTTCTGTGTGAGTGTAAGAATTTTAGAACAGTAGTTATGTTTCTGAGAGAAGGTTAGAAGAACAAGAGTGTGTCTATTCTGTAAATGCACAACAGTGCTGAACCTGTGATTTTCTGAGTTAGAGAAAATCGATTTCTGGAACTGAAACGTTCCTCTTGTAACAGCTAGTTTATTGTATCAGTTTTGTTTACTGTTCATGAATACAAGTTTACTGTTTTGCTGATTTTCTGTTGCTGTTACACCAAGTGTCAAAAACACTTTGATTTCACTCTGTAAGTCTATTAGTGATTTTGACGCCCAACTTCTTAAAGTAACTTAGCGTCAAAATAGTGTTGCCGCAACACAGTTTCCAAAAAACAGTTTTCTGTTTTTCTGTGTTAACAAAAACATAGTATTATTTCCTGTTGCTGCAACACCACGATCAGCGTTGCTGCAACACCGATTCCTGTTGCTACAACACCAAGTCCAAAAAACGAAATTTACAGTTTTCTGTGCAGAAACAGAGCAGTTTTGTGTTGTCTGTTTGTTAAGGAATTTAGCAGCAAATTCCACCATTGTATCAGAGTGTTGTTCTATGATCTTTTGTGTTTGAAATCACCATAAAATTCCAACATGGTATAAGAGCTAGTCTAGGCACTCAGTGAGTCAAAAACAGAGTTTGGTTTTCACTGTAGGAGCTGTAAGAAGTTTACTGAGCAGATTTTTATAGCAGAGAAAGTTTTTGCTTGTTTTTAATTTTACTGTCAGTATCTCTTCTTTACCTATACAGAGTTAAGATGGCAGATGCTGGAACAGCTTTGAAAAATTCCCAACTACCATAGTTCAATGGGAAAAATCACAATGAATGGTCCATAAAAATGAAAGCATTGTTTGCTTCTCAAGGAATATGGGAGCTGGTTGAAACTGGCTATGCTAAACCTACAGATGCAACAGCGTTGGCTGCTTTGAGAGTAGCAGAAAGAGACCAGGTGAAGAGTGACAAGAAGAAGGATGCCAAAGCCCTCTTTTTTGTCTTCCAATCAGTACATGAAAGTATCTTTCCACGGATTGCAGCAACAATAAAATCCAAAGAAGCATGGGATACTCTCAAAACTGCCTATCAAGGCATGGAGAAGGTGAAGACTGCAAAGTTGCAGATGTTGAGGAGAGACTTTGAAACACTCAGCATGAAGGAATCTGATACAATAGATTCATTCTTCACTCAGGTTATTGGGCTGATAACCCAGATTAGATCTCATGGTGAAATCCTTGAAGAAAGAAGGATCGTAGAGAAAATCTTGAGATGTTTACCCTCAAGGTTTGAAGCTGTTGTGGTAGCAATAGAAGAAACAAAAGATCTCTCACAGTTCACGGTAGATGAACTGAGTGCTTCTCTTATGTCTCATGAACACAGACTGAGTAGAGGAACAGATTCCTCTTTTGAGCAAGCATTCAAGACTCAGATGTCTTTCAGCCAAAGAAAAGGTCGAGGCAGAGCAAATAACAGAGGTCGTGGAAGAAGCCAAAACAGAGGCAAATTTTATCCTGCAAGCACAAGCGGAAGGAGCTGCAATCAGAACCAAGATAAAGGTTCAAGCAAACAGCAAGCTCATGGACAAAGGTATGACAAATCCCAAGTCCAATGTCATTATTGTAAGAAACATGGGAACTATGTCAATGAATGTAGGAACAAACAAAATGACATGAATAGTAGGCAGAATGTTAATTTTGCAAATGAAGAAAATAAGAATCCAAAGAATGTGTTGTTAACATGTAACATTGCACAAGACAAACAAGAAGAAGTTTGGTTCTTAGACTCAGGTTGTAGTAATCACATGACTGGAAATATTGCAATGTTTGCCAATCTAGAGGAAGATGTGAAATCTGAGGTAACAACAGGGACTGATACTAAGATAGCTGTCAAGGGTAAGGGCAGAGTCAGTATCCGAGCAAGAAATGGAGAGCAGATGATTGTGCAAGAGGTATACTATGTACCTGGCCTGAAATGTAATCTTTTGAGCATTGGGTAGCTCATTGACAAAGGTTACAACGTGATCTTCAAAGATGATATATGTACAATCAGAGACATACCTCCAAGTAAGAAGATCATTGCACAGGTGCAGATGACCAGCAATAGAATGTTTCCTCTCAAACTCAAGGCAGATTTGAATGAAGGAAGAACTATTGCAGCAGTAACACAAGAAGTCTTTCAGGAACAAGTGAAAGATGAGAATTGGTTGTGGCACTTGAGATTTGGACATCTCAATTTTGGAGGCCTGAATTTGTTGCACAGAAAGGGAATGGTAAGAGGATTGCCATTAATTGAGAAACCGAACAGCCTTTGTGAAGGCTCCATCTTGGGCAAGCAACACAAAGAAAGCTTTTCAACAGGAAAGAGTATAAGGGCAAAATCACCCTTGGAAATTGTTCACTCTGATGTGTGTGGACCAATGCAAGTACCATCACTTGGCGGAAATAGATATGTTTTAACTTTCATTGATGATTACACCAGAAAGACATGGGTGTATATGCTGAAATAGAAGAGTGAAGTGTTTGAGAAATTCTGCCACTTCAAAACTCTTGTTGAGAAACAGTGTGGGCATTACATCAAAGTGCTCAGAATAGACAGAGGAGGAGAATACATCTCCCAAGACTTTTTGTCGTTTTGCAGAGAGAATGGCATACAAAAACAGTTCACAGCAAGGTATACACCTCAGCAAAACGGTGTTGCTGAAAGAAAGAACAGGACCATTCTTGACATGGTTAGAAGTATGCTGAAGGCAAAACACTTGCCTCATGAGTATTGGGCAGAAGTTGTCACTTGCGCAGTTTACATCTTGAATAGATGCCCAACTAAAGCTGTCATGAATAGAATACCAGAAGAAGCATGGAGTGGTCAAAAGCAAACAGTCACTCACATGAGAGTATTCGGTTGTGTAGCCTATGCACATGTACCGGATCAGCTAAGGAGAAAGCTTGATAGTAAG
>APFE030048970.1:2509-45639 GCA_000404065.3 Pinus taeda | reverse complement strand
TATAAAGCTTGTCTGCAAGCCTAAGGGTGTGTTAGTGACCCTACTAACTCAAGTTTCTAGTATGGGAACATCATTAGTGAAACTTGGTGAAGTTCTAAGGGTTAAAGGAACGAATTGACTCATAAATATCTAGATATTTGTTCCTAAAATTACTCAAGAAAAGCAAGGAAACATCCAAATTCGACCTATTTGGAGGATTTATAATCCGAAAGAAGGAGGCAAATGGGAAAGAGTTGAAAAGCATGGCAAGTTCATTTCTTTTACCCTAGGGAACTCAAGGAGGAACTTGGCAACCCTAACTCAATTGCTACATAAGAAAAGCTAGGGATATGGTCATAGGGGTTAGAGCATTTGAAAGGATAGCATACTTGACTGTTGAGCATTGTCTCAAATCATAAGAAGTGAGCAAGAAGGGAGAGAGAGAGAGAAGCTGGAGGAATAAAGGAAGGTTGATACAACAGATGGTTATAATCACTCTTCCA
The DNA here is from genome assembly GCA_000404065.3 of Pinus taeda. NCBI lineage: Eukaryota > Viridiplantae > Streptophyta > Pinopsida > Pinales > Pinaceae > Pinus > Pinus taeda. Next base: position 45,157 of record APFE030048970.1, on the reverse strand, counting down.
ATATTAATATAGAACTGCAGTTATACTGTCTACTCCGTGGTGTTGGTACTATCATTCATTTAGTTGTTTGTCCAATACCTTTTAGCATGAGTAGCCTAGTTATGTGTAACTAGATGTTCTTTTATGTATTCATGTATTAGTTATCAGAGTTGTATGTTGTGATTATGCTTGTCTCTTCTATGTGCAGGACTTGATCTGGAGCCGGCTCAGGGGATTTCCACCTAGCTGCATTGTGCTCTCCAGTAAATATATGTGGAGCCTTGAGGTAATCTCCTTCTCCTACTTTGATAGTTAGTTATTGTTTATGAACATGCATGTAACTTTGTGACGGTTGCAGATAATCTTACAGTCTGTCGAAGGTCTCAGGAAGACCTTTGAGGGTATCTTCATTCTCCATACACTGTGCATTTTATCCTATAGCAAATGTATTCTTAAAAAAAATCAAGTGCAATCACGACAATGCATTCTTAAATTGTTTCCTCATCAAAGAGGAGTTGGAATTTTCTTTGTGGTAGATTTTGCATGTTTATATGTTTTTTCAGCAATTTATTGATTATTACCAAGGTGAAGCATTTGGAATCCTATAATATTATTTTGTGTATGGGAAGAAAAAGACGAGGGGGGAGGTACGAAATTTTTATGGTCATTTTTTAGCATTTCTTTGTACTGGTCAATATATTAAGATGTATTTAATAATAATATCTATAGAAATAATCCTAGGTATATTGCAGTAATTTGCATTAGAATGAAGTCATAGGCTACTCTGAGCGAAGTTTATTTCAATTTATATAGTGAGTTTGTTTTGACTCAACAAAGTTGAATAATGGGTTACAACATACAAAAATACAATTATGAATGTACTTGTAGTTTAATTCAATGTTATGTGTCCACCTACCTATTGCAGTGGTCCCAACAACTCTATGTAGCTAGCCTCTAATAATGCTATTTTTTGTTATGTTGGATGAAGTATGTAGAAAATAGTTACATTTAATAAATTCATTCTTCCTACTCTTCTCAATTCTTGGTGTAGCAAATTGTGTTCATAATGTCGTTATCTCTGGTGGGGTCTTCAGTGTAAATTGTAACGCATCACAAAACATTGCACTCCAAGTGGAGTTCAAAATTTATGTTGTACATTGCCAACTTTGCAATCACATTTGTGCACTCTGAAAAGTGATAATTAGAATGGTTATATGAATATTTTCGGACGTTCATTAATACAATGTCATTGGAATTTATACTCAAAAGTATGAGGTAGTTGTGAGGTCTAATTTCTAAGAGGCATTCCCTAGGAAAAATTCAATTGAACAAAACTTTTTAACAAAATATTAGAAAATTACCTATATTGAATTGTAAACAACCCTAAATTTTAAAATTGCAATGTGTTGTTGTTCTTTTAAGGTTTTCCTTGTTCCTTATTTTCTCCTATGTTGAAACTGAGCTTGAAGTGGATTTCAAAAAACTCATTAATTACATCAATGGAACTCCCAGAATTTTAATGTCACCCAAAGCAAGAGACATGAATGGATTTTGATAATCTGCTTCCATCAGTGACTCAGTAGAAAATTCTTTCAAATGACACAAACATGTTTTCAATTCAAATGATGCAAGATTGAAGTAATGGATGTTTTTCTTTTGAGATGTTCCTTGGCTACGATGTTGGGAAGCTGGCTAGTTGAAAGATATGTCAGTGTTAAATAACTTCAATGAAGTCTGTAAGAGTTAAGCAATGTTTCAAGTCATTAAGAACTGGATTTTCTCTTGAGTTGAACTTGGTGAAGTTGCAATTGAACCATGTTTCAAACAGAGGTTGGAATTATTTCTAGTTTCTTGAGTTTGTCTCTTGGAATATAAAGGAGGTTTCATAGAAATTTTCAAAGGCCCTTCTTGATTTATAAGTGTAGAATTCTCTAGAGAACCATACAATTCAAGAAGCATTCTAAATTCATTTTTCGTGTCTACATAGTTTGCATCAATTGCATTTTTGATATCTAAGACTACAACATTCATTAATACTTCCAAATTCCCCAAAAAAACCACGACTTTGTTCAACATTCTTTTTCTATGTTAAAATTTGTAATATATAATTATAGCTAATTGAATATAATTTCAAAAATAGATGTTTTGGCTCTTTTTTAGGCATTTTTTGGGTCAATTTTGCAATATCGCAAGTTTGATTTGTGTAATCTAGAGCATCAAAATGATCCATATATTTTCATAGCACTAAATCCATTTATTTAAGATGCATTTTAAATAACAATAAATTGCAATCTCAATCAAAATTGTATCATTGAATTCTAGCCAAAAAAAACAAAATGTCTATTAGTTATATTATGTTGAAGAGTGCTATATACACTCACCTCAAAAACAAAATATGCAAAGTTTGTTCATCGATATAAAATGTAACATTGAATATATCACAATGGTACTGAGTGAATACATACAACAACAAAATACATGATATCATGCATAATACAATTCCTTTTAACATATTGAATGGTACTTTGATTGTCACAAAAATAAAAGACTCTCAAAAATAAGAAAATTCAATAATATCGTTATCATACTTCATATCATATGATCGATAAAAAATAGTTATGATACGACCATCCTGCAAACTTAAGTGAGACACAAAATCATTAACAATTGAGAAAAATTCCCCTCTTAAAAGTAAGACATCTCATCAAATCACACATAGAAATTCATCATATCACACATGGAAAATAATAAAAAATAAAACTGAAAAGTGGAGATGGAGCAAGGTGTAACTGTGTAGATTATTTTGATATATGTCTATGATATGAATTAAAAATTGCCAAGTAATGAAATTGGGCCTACAACATGAAGCTTCGATATTGATTTCTTCATGTAGATGTGGTGTTAGAGTGAAATTTCTTGGAAGGTGTACCGAAAACACTTCACTTAAGTCACTAGGTGACAAGTGACCCTAACAACAATTCGGTGGCTGCTTACAATTTAGATCTCAAATAAAAATGGAAAAAACTGCAACAAAAACATATATGATCCAGAATAGAAAACAACAGTAAATATATCAAATGCAATAACCCAAATGGAAAAACTTTAATTGAATAAATTCTTTATTTAAAACACCTAGTGAACGATATCTACAAAAAGGGTCGATAGATCCCCCTCCGTGGGATGGGTCCTTTGATGTTCTTGATGCTTCAATAATCGATCTTCTCTCTCATTCTGTGAAAAACCCAAACAATGTGAAGAACTCAAACAGGAACTCAAAAGAAAAAAAAATGATAATGGTGACAATGATAATGATAATGGTGAAGAATGAATGAAAAACCCTCCTATTTATAGCAAAGTATTGAGTTAATCTTGAAAATCGAGAATAATAAAATAATGTTGACCAAATAAAGATCTAACCATTAGGAATAATTTATTATATTTTTTGGAGGGGGAAAAGATATTCAAAATGGTCAAATATCTTTATTTAGAAATAATTAACAAATAAAATGATTTATTAATTATTTCGCAAGGATTAAGAAATGTGTGAAATTGAAATAACTATTAAATAGTGATTTAACAATTATTCCAATAATGGAAATAAGGAACAATAAATAAATAGGTGATTTATTTAATTATTCCTAGGGTATTTAGTCAAATGTGACAAGGAATAATTATTTAAACAATGAATTTAATAATTATTCCTAGAGAAAATTATTCATGGGTTTTTTATTTAAATCCAAAAATAATTTAATAAAAGTGGTTTAATAAATTATTTTCCATGGTGAAAGTGATTTTACTACGGTAAAATTAATCCTACATGGTGTATTTTAGTTTGCCTAGTTAGAAATGGCTAGGTGATCATTTTTTGGTGATAAGATATTCCCCCCAAACATATGATTGTTAGGAGAAAATTGTATGACCAAAATACGTTGTAGGATACACTTCCATGAGACACCAAAGGGGATTCAAAGAGAGATAGAGAGAGAGAACTAAAGCAATGCAAGGACGGAAAAAATGGAGGGGGCGAGACCTACTAAACTGATAGAAGTCTCCCTTTATGTGGGAGTACATGATCTCAAATGAGGTGGGGGAGGCATACCCATACTTGTCGAGATAACTGTGTACATAGAATAATGATGAGCCCAACAATGTGGGACTGAGCTACAAAGTACAATACATGATACACTGACATCAATGGGCTAGAAAATAATACAATGGATCCCATATACATAATGCGCCTAGAGAAACATAGACCAAGATTGAATACAGTAACATATGAGTACATGAGACATAATTCCCCTCAAGTTGACATGTTGAGGAGGGGATTTCCACCAAAGAACCCCTGCTAAATAGGAAAGGGCTCTGAAGATCTGAATGGATCATCTGAAGGAGACATGTGCATTGTGAGCACTGCAAGTGGTAGAAACCGAACCCATCACATCTGCGGAACTGCATGTGAGGTTAGATCAACATCTATGTTCATCCGAGCATGTGGGGGGCTACCTGAAGGGCCACCCCCTCATGAGGTCTAGAACATCTCACACACACCTGGGAATCACTGGGACAATCGTCTAGATCACCGAACTATTAAGTGTACGAATCTCAATCGTGTGATAAGGAGCTAGTGTCGAGCACGTGAGAAACAACCAAGTCAAAAGGAAATGATGATTCCCTTTGCTTGATCTAAGGCACTAAACAAATATGGAATCTTGAACCAAGGTACACTTCCCTCTAGACCACCCTTTTGGAATAAATGTGTTGAGATCCACAGAAGAGGACCCGTTAGAGTTAAGGCAATGAAGAATCCTTAACAAAGGCATGAGGACTCATATTAGAGTGGCAGATGAACTGACACCAAGGATGATGATGGAAGGAAACAATATGGGTGGCTAACTAATGACTTCTCTTGTTAGAGCATACTAAGGATGGTTGATTTGGAAACAACTAACTCAATTCCGGAGGGGATGGTCAATGACTCAAACGGGGGTTCGACAAAGACTAAGCAGTAGATTTGGAGGCAAAATATGAAAAATGGGATGGATGCGATATGATGATGTATGGAACATTGTAATGGGACTCAAGGGGGCTCGGAACAAACTCCATAGATACACCCTTGCTCTGAACAAGGGTGACTGGATGATGCTTCCATGGGGGAGAAGGCATGGAGGGGACCATAAAAACATGAGTAAAATATGGTTACTCACAATGAAAATTTCTAGGTGAGTAAACCAGTACAAAGGTAAAGTGCTACTGGAGTACGAGTGGCTCAAATGAAGAAATTTGGTTTTAATATGCGACAAAGTGAAACCTCATGGAAAAAATGGCTTCCTAGTGAAGTGTCAAATTACCAAAAACAAAGAGAGACCCATTACAGAAATTGGTGAGAAATTTCCAATGGTGCTGATGGTTCATCAAACAGAGCTACGTCTTACTCACAATAGGTGACGAAAAACTAGGGTTTTTCCTATAAAATGGCTTTTCCCCCCAAATCCAATTCATTTGCTTAATGAGTGTTGATAGTGTTGGAGTTGCCAACATGTTATGGGATCTCCTCGGTAAGAATTCCCAATTAGACCTCAAACCGTTTGGAGTAGGAGATCCAACAGTGGGTAGTAAAGCTATGCCTTGATTGTGATAGAACACATAGGGAAGCAAGATATCCTTGTCAGAATCAAGTGTGTGACCTTGCAGCGAGTCAAGAGAGATGCATGGGGAGGTTCTAACACATGGAGGGAAAAAGGAAATGTGCCCCTTAGAAGTCTATAATAGTACACATCTTGAAAGGAACACATGAGCTAAATGACATCATAAGTTGAAAAGTAGAATAATTGTTAATCAACATACATTGCTAAAGTAACCAGAATAGTCGAACTACAATAACAACATATGCATGAAGACATGTTGGCTCTGTTGTATTATATAAATTAAAAGTTCCATCCATACATACAAACATGACACTCACTAGCCCCAATAGTGGAGCGTTACAGGCAACACCACCTGCTCCTCCAAAGAGATGTACTCACTCTACACGGTGGAGAAGCCAAGGCTCATCATAATACTCTCCAAGCCCTCTCTAAGCAATGCCTAGCAAAATCTTAGGTCCCAAAAGCCAGTTCTATGAGTTACGAGGTTCTATTTATAATAAAGGGTGGGGTGACCCATTAAATTCCCATTTGTGACTCTTGGACCACCCTCATGACTCTTCAACTTCATTACATAACTCATTATATTACATATGATTGTTTGCATTCCGCTAATGGCACTTGGAATTTCACTTTACATCTTGTTTACAAAAATACATTTTCCATATATACCCATCTGGGACAAAAATAGGCTTGAGTTAGCTAGACAAGACAACACTAAGACTCAAATGGCTATGGAAGGCCAACTCATCAACATTCTCTCTGTGATCCTCGGTGACGAAATGATGCCATGCTTGGTAGTGTGCAATGGTGCCCACATACTCTTTGATGATGTCTTCCTAGAAATGAACTCTTGCCTCCATAGCTTCCAAGTATACTAATTTGGAACCTTTGTCCAACTCATTCTGTAACATGTGCAACTTAGTCCTGAGAAAGGTCAGATCGATGATATACATCTGCATGTTATTTGCACTGACTTGCAAATCTGTGCTCGTGGACATGAGCATCAACTGATCAAAGCACACGTCAAGCTCCAATCGAACTTGATTCTTCTCTTTGGCCTCGATGAGTATTCCAATTGACAAGGTGCCATACTTTCTCACCACAACATCCAAACTCTTGTACAACTGTGCATATGAAGCCTCAATATTGGTGATGAGCAGTAGGAGTTCCTCATAGTTTCGGATCAGACTCCAGATGTGTGATTTTTCCAACTCTACCTGCAACTTCATTATCTTGTGCAAGTGAAGCGAGGCTCCCTTGTGACTCATTGTCCATGTATGTACATGATCAACAATGACATGTATATATGTGAGTGTTCACGTTATCTTGGTGTAGTGTTGTTGATGACCATGTAGATGGACAACTGCCTTATGCATGGTGATGAACTTGTCATACAGTCTCCACATGACTGTCCCAAGAGACGATAATTTAGCCAATATCACTTTCTTCATCTCTACTCTAGCAAGTCCTTTTGATTATTCCTCTCTTTGCATGGTTGCTTGCAATTCCTTAGCCATGCGCTCATTTTCTCTTATCAAGAACTTAACACTCGAGCTCATGGCTTTGATGTAAGCCATTATAGCATTGGCCAAGGTGGCTGGATGTCTTTGTACATCCAACATAATCACCCATTCTTTAAAGTGCGCAAGTGATGCATGCTCATTTGGAGTGTGCGCTCTATGCGCCTTTACAACTCTATGTTCTGAATCACCAAAGGCTATGTTGTACACATCTATTCGTAAATTATCCTCAAGGAGATCAATATCTCCTTGCTCACTTGGGACTTGCTCTATTGATGGAGCTTGTGAAGCCTGCGAGGTGACCTCAGTTTCTTTTGGCATGAGTTTAATATCTTGATTCTTTTCTGGCTACTCCATCTCTGTGTCCATTTGTTCTATTTTCGACTCATCCTATTGAGCAGGTTCCTGTTCTGATGGTTGCTCACCTTTTTCCTCATATTCTGTTGGTACTAAATCTTCAACCTATATTGGTGTAGTTTGCATTATTTGTGTGCCTTACACTTCCTCCTATTCCTCTTCTTATTCATGTTCCTGTTGTGTTTCCTTCTCTCTTCTACGTAGCTCTTGTTCTTCTTTAATCTTCTTACCTACTTCCTGCAACTTCCTCTCCATCTCTTTTAGCCTTTGCTTATCTCTCCTTTTCTGCACTCCTCTCTTGTTGCTTTCAATCTCCAAAACTACTCTTTCCACAAGTGGGACTCCCTTAAACTTGTAGCTTTTATCCACATCTGCACTTTCAGCAATCTTCCTCTTGACTTTCTCTTGCACAAGTTTGTTGCTTGTTGCTATTGTTGTTGTTGCTCCCTATGGTGTTGTTGCCTTGTGTGCTACTAGCCACTCTACTACCATGCTGACCGGTTCATTGAGCCTGGAGGAATTAGAGAAATATATCCATACGTCTTTCTCTCACCAATGACATGCCCCATGGATCCAAGAACAATACACTCTCTCACAATCATCCCTGCATAAGCCATGTGGATCATACGGATTGAAACTCTTGGTTCTGAACTTAAACTTCTTGAAGTCCTCAACCTCAACATCTACTTCTTTCAAACTCCATATCGCGTACAACCCAATTCGCAAAGGAAGCATAGGACAGGGTGCCTTCTTATTCCCATGAAATTCAGTGGATAACCCTATCGAGATGTGGTATGCAACATCCTTCATGACTAGCTTGTCTATGCAAACCTCGGCAACAAATGCAGAGCCTTCTCCGCATCGTACATCCCGATGAAGGTGCCATTGGGCGTCGTGTACCAATCTATAATGTTTAGCAACACCTCCATTGTTGTCTAGGACATGCAAGGCAGATCTTGTTCAAAGATCAACATGTACAGAGGGGAAATGAAGTGGTCAAATAATCTAGCCATGACTCCTTAGTAGTTTCATTCTGAGATCAACTTGCAATAGACGTTCACAACATTCTCTGAAGGTGTCCATGCCCAACCCATGCCAGGAAACTATTGACGGGCACAGATTGCATTGAGTAGGTAGGAAGACATGAAGAATCTTGCTTACTAATCCTTGGGCGAACTGTGGGCATTGGATACATGCACTTTTAGCTGGAGAGCCAACATGTCATACCAATTGAAAGGCTTTCCTTTTCTTGCCAGCTAATCAACTTTGTGGGAAGGTCTCCTTACTCTCTTAGCCATATAGGTGACATGTAAAGATGACCAAGAATTGGTAAGCCTTCCTAAGTTTCTTTATCTTGTATATCTGGTTGGGTGTTGATCCTAAAATTTTATGGCTCCCTTACCCAATGCTTCAAGATGTCTCTTATGTTTGCGTTGTTGTTGGGAGTGTAGAATGGTGCATCCATTTTGTTCATCGGCTATGGAAAATGATACATCTACTGATAATATTTCGTCCTGAAGGTAGAAATCTCTACTCCACTAACACTGCTCAATATCATCGTCTCATGATCAGTGCGTGAGATAGTCCAGTGGATCATGTCTACGCACGGGAAGGTGGGATACCTACATGCAACCTTGTATAATCTTGACTTATGAATATTTACATAGACTTGTTGGTTCTCCAGATTCTCCTCAAATTTTCCTGCGAAAATAGTGTTGAGGTCTTGCCATGTGATATTGATGTCTTTCTCAATGAACATCTGTGTGTCTGTGTACATGGAAAGCTCATAGACACCTTCTCAACTACATCTCCAGTATTGCTTGCAATTGTGTCTTTTGGTCTAGCTCTCGAGGAGGCCATGATACCTATACTGCTAAGAAGCTACTAAAAAACCTATGGTACCTGGAGATAGAGAATACACTCACGACAAGACAATTTCAGCTAAAAAACATAAAGAAACTCGAGAATCAGTCAGGCAACAAACTAGGTGACTACTTGGCAAGATTGCGCAGCATTGACTCTGGGAGGCTAGGAGACTGTTAGCTGGAACTATGCATTGCACTGTCTCAACTACCAATGAGGCCCACGGCTGACTAGAACTGCACAATGCATAGTCCGGAGAGGCTAACTTCTTAGTGAAACTACGCAATGCGTAGATCAGTCAAACTGGGTTTCTGGCTGGAGTTACGCATTGTGCAGTTCCAATGGGAGGGACTGGGGCACTACCTCCTAGGTTGCACAGAGCACAGTTGGGAGTTAATGTGGGCATCCTCTATGCAATTCTTGGAGGCAAGGTAGTGCCTTGACTACTAGGAATGTGTAGTGCATGTTGGGAGAATCAAGATATGGGCTAAGACAACCCAGGTTCGCCCAAGGCAACCTGAAAATGTGAAGGATTGGATGTGTGTACAAAGATGACGTAGATCTGAGTGAATAGACATGCATTCAATTCAAGTAAGTGTGAAAATCAGTTAAACAGGAAAACGTCGAAGCTCATGAAGAGAGTTTCCACAACGGCGACTGTCAGTGTAGAAATAGTGTTATGCATGCGACACTAAGGAAATGCCATGAAAAAGTTGAAACAACACTTCTATAGGTTAAAATACATCAAAATGATAATGATCATTCAATAAAGCGAGGAAAACTACACTAGCACAAGCTGTGAAATATAAAGTGACACAAAAAATAGAAAAAGACATGAAAAAAAAACTTACCTGGAAAAGTTGTGCCAACCATGTCGAAGGCTCCTAGATTCTTCAAGAATGACAGAGCTCTAAGAACAAATGTGAAGAATGAGATCTGAGGCATCGTTTAAATAGATTTGACAAAATAAGGGTTTATGATGCACATCCTACAAATCTAGAAAAAAAATGACACTTGGCAGGGAGTTTCTAAAATAGACTTTGCACGTAACTCTCGTTGCTCAAAATAGATCCCTAAAATCTAGGGTTTCTTTGTTTTCTTTTTTCTTTTTTTCTTTTTCAGGAAAAGTTGTCCACCATGCAAGGAAGGATTATGCAGTTTTGGAGGGAACTGGGCAACCTACCGGCACAGGCAATAGATAGTCACTAAGGGAAAATATTTTGCGTTATTTTTGGGCTAAGTGGCCTTGCCTAGCTAGACATCTCTGCACAATTTTCCAGAGAAAGGTTGTTGGCCTGCTCTGCACATTTCTGGGGAGTAGTGCAGCTGCAAAGTTGCTCTGTACATTTCCAGAGAGTAGTGCAGGTTGGTCTGGTCTGTGCATTTTTTGGGAGTAGTGTCGGTTGGCCTGCTCTGCACAATTTCTAAGTGCAGGGTAGCTGATGGGCTGCTTTGTGCAATTCTTGAGGGTAAGATAGACTACCTTCCAGGATTGCGTAGTTTTTCTCGATGGCCCAATGGCCGGATGTGAACCAAGTGATGGGTCAACTTGTGGTTAGTTAACGGGACAAGTGAGTGAACACAAGTTGTTAAGGGACATATGAAATCAAATAAACACAAGTACCTAGGCAGTCTAGGATAGCTGCTATGATTTCGAGGAGGGAGGCTCCAAAACAAAGCAAAGGAAAAATTTTGGAGCGTGGTTTTAACCGCTACAACATTGGTCACACACTAGAAGAAGTATAGCTCTCTGCATGGACCTTGTTTGTTAGAAGTGATTCTAACTCCTTTGGAATTATTGTTCAATTCTTTGATCGTCATGGCTTCAAAACTAAACTTGAGTTAAAGATATAGTCCCTACCAATCTCTTGACTGGTCAGCACACAAACCAAGCCAAGTAAACTGAGTTCTTTCGATTGGGGTGAGGGGTATATTTGTGCACAAGTAATATAAATGTCAGAGTCTTAGTTTCATCTATGTTGTTTCTCCGCTGTCATCAGGCCTAGACAGTACCCCGGTGGAGTCACGCTGGAACACAGGCATTTCTCCACTACTATCAAGCTTAGTCAGCACCCCAACAGAGTTACTTGCATTACCTCTCTAACCAAGAAGCATTTATCTTCTTTGGACTTATTTATTTTTTTCATTTTTCATTTTTCAAAGAACTGTGCATAGGCACTTATTTAGTTCAGAGGTGGAAGAGGGATCCTGACTTATTGAGAGTAGAAGAGGTTGTCCCTTTAGAGAAGTATTCTAAATATACCTATGAAAATACTTGTTAAGGCTTTCTCCCTCACCTTACTCTACTTGACTGAGTTGACAAGGGTTAACCCAAAAGAACCACTTAAAGTAGGTAGCACTAGTTAAAATTGCAAGCGTTGTGTTTTCACCAAGACTCACTCTGAACAGAACGTATTTTCCATTAAGGTATCATCGACTAAAGAAAACAAGCTCTTCATAAAGATAGAGGAAAACAAATAACCAAGTGTTGAAATTTGTACAAGTCCTCATGTACCTCACCTTGCTTGTCGCGAGAGCCAGACATGGTTTCATGCAAAACTAAATCTAATGGTGTAAAATAAGTAAACAAACAAGAAAGCAAAGGACAAAAGTAAATGAAAGAAAATAAAGAAATAAAATCAAACAAACAAGAAACACAAACAAAGTAAACAAACAAAGCATGCAAGAAAAGAAAAACAAGAAAGAAAACACTACTCCTATGTTAGGCCCCTATACTACTAGTGTAACCCCTTATTGTTATTAGTACAACCCCTTTATTATATTGTTGGGCCCATGTAGTCCTCATATCGTTATTATTGTGCCCCATAGAAGCCCACTATTGTTATTATTGTTCCCTTACATTATTATTGTTATGTCAGCTCTGATTATATTATGACCCCTTAGACTCCTATATACAGAAAGGAGGTCTTGTCATTTGTATCATCCAATAATTTTTCATTTGTGTAATGTAAATGAGGTTTCCCCCTCGAAGAGGCTTATTCCTAAGGCATTGATCTATCTTTCTATCTTTTTGTGAGTTGGTTTCATAACATTTGGTTCAAGAAGTGAAAGATCACATTGAGAAAGAAGAAATGAATCCAACCATATCTTGTAATGCATTGGAAGAAATTTCCACTCCTCAAACTATCAAGATAGAAGGACATATCAAGAAGAAAAATGTTGAAAAAGTGAAAGATCACATCGAGCATCAAGAAATGAATCTGATCATATCTTGTAAAGCATTGGAAGAAATTACCACTCCTCAAACTCTGAAGGTAGAAGGAAATATCAAGAAGAAAAAGGTTCCAGTAGTGAAAGATCACATCGAACATCAACAACAAGTTCTCCAACTTTTAAAGGATAACACCACTTTGGTGCAGAATCGAATGAAACAACAGGTAGATAAACATCACAGTGAAAAATGTTTTGATGTAGGTGATTGGGTATTTTTACGGCTACATCTCAAGCAAGCTATTTATGAGAAGGAAATGTCGGCAATACTACATGCACTTAAGAAATGGCGACCTTACCCAATGGGAAGACACTTCAAGGTAAAAATGGATCATGATAGTCTTAAATACTTTTTAGAACAAATATTATCTTTAGAAGAGCAGAAAAAATGGGTCACAAAGATGTTGGGTTATGACTTTGAATTCATCTACAAAAAAGGGAAGAAAAATGTTGTTGCAAATGAACTCTTAAGAAATGATGAGGATGTGGAAGCATTGCTTTGTGTCATTTCTGTTATCCAACTAGATTGATAAACAAAGCAAGGGATGAATGGAAGAATGACGAAGAAGTGTGGGCACTAATTCAAAAATTATATTGAGACCCCAGTACATCTGATACATTTAGCTAGAAAAATTATTCTTTATGGTACAAATATCGCTTATACATCTATAAGAATTAATGACTCAAACAAAATATTCTTATGGAATTGCACACCTTTCCCTTGTGGTGGAATGTTTGGTTTTCAAACAAATTAAAGTTGAAACAATTAAGACCCCAGGTCTATTATAACCTTTATCCATTTCAAGTCAATGTTGGGAGGAGGTTTCAATGGATTTTATCATAGGTTTACCCAAGTCTGAAGGAAACAGTGTCATCATGGTGGTAGTTGATAGACTTACCAAGTATGCACACTTTTGTGCATTATCTCATCCATTTAAAGCTAGTTCAGGTTCCACTACATTTATGGAAACAATTGAAAAGCTACATGAAACCCAAAGATTATTGTAAGTGACAGAGATCCCATTTTCACTGGAAATTTTTGGACATAATTATTTTCTTCTTTGGGTACTCAGTTAGCTCGTACCTCATCTTATAATCCTCAATCTGATGGGAAAACTGAGATAGTGGACATATGTTTGGAAGGATATCTTTGTTGCTTTGTATCTGATAAACATACTTAATGGGTCAAATGGTTGCCTCTGGCTAAATGGTGGTATAACACTTCCTTCCATATTGCAGCAAAAATGACCCCATTTATGGCAATTTATGGATATCATCCACCATCCATCACTTCATATTTAAGATATAAATCTAAGATTAAAGTAGTGGAAGATCGCATTGATCATCAACAACAATTTCTCCAACTCTTAAAGGATAAACTCACTTTGGCACATAATAGAATGAAACAACGGGCATATCAACATCGCAGCGAAAGAAGTTTTGATGTAGGTGAATGGGTATTTCTATGGCTACAACCACACAAATAAATGTCACTCAAGCAAGCTAAGAAGGATAATACATTATCACCAAAGTATTATGGTCCGTACAAGTGTTGCAAAAGTTTGGTATTATGGCATACAAATTGGAGCTTCCTACAACATACTGAGTGCACCCAATTTTCTATGTTTCATGCTTAAAGAAGGTTATAGGTGACAAGATCCTAGTTCAAACAATATTGCTAAAACTTGATGAGGAAGGAAAAATCATATTGGAACCTGAAGTAGTCAAAAAAACAAAAACTTGACAGCTACGAAATTGATCAATTTCAAAATATCCCATCAAGTGGAAGAACTTACCCGCTGAAAATTCCACATGGGAGGATGGTAATTTTATACAGAAGCATCCAGAACTACTCAAGCGTTGAGGACAACACTTTTCTGAAGTAGAGGGTCATGTTAGGTCCCTATAATACTAGTGTATTCCCTTATTATTATTTCCATTGTAGCCCCTTATTGTTATTTTTTTTCCCATTTTGTCCTCATATTGTTATTATTGTTCCCCGTAGAAGCCCACTATTATTATTTTTATGCCCTTACATTATTATTATTATGTCATATTTGACTATATTATGACCCCTTAGACTCCTATATATAGAAAGGAGTTCTTGTCAGTTGTATCATCCAAGAATTGTTCATTTGTGTAATGTAAAAGAGGTTTCTCCCTTGAAGAGGTTGATTTTGAAGTCGTTTTTCTATCTTTTCTTCTATTTTGTGAGCTAGTTACATAACATACAATACTGAGGCTCATCAATTTTTGGTGCCATTGCTGAGGAGGTGTCTAGGTAGATTTAATTTATTCTTTTCTTTCTAATTTTCATTCAGTAGGTTGGTGTTATCCTTCTTTCTTTCTATTTTACAAGTGATTCTGAAAAAGACCTAAAAAAATAGAGAAGATTTATTTCATGCCTTGTAGGAGTAGAGACAATTTAGAGATATTTTTGCCAAATACCCCCACACCATTAGACAGTAAACCTTCCCTCTTCTTCGGTGGCTATCATCTTCCCTCTCCGATTGTAGGGGAGTTAGAGGACCCATTAGGTGAGAAAATAGAGATATTTGAAGAGCTTATTGGGGAAGAAGAAGAAGAAACCATTCCACACACTTACACCATGGCTGAAAATAGAAATAGAACTAAAAACGATAATGAAGGTGGTTTTCCTATTAGACAAACTAATGTATATGCTATGATTAAAACACAATCCCCTCTTCCCTTCCTCACTTCCATTGATTAACCTCAAAGGAACCTGATACCTTTTTGTTTGAGTTTGGTATCATTTACAGAATTTATGATTATACCTCTGATGACTAGAAGTTGAAGTTGTTCCCATCCACCCTTAAGGAATCCTTCAATGACAAGTATAGGGACTGCTGTAGGTCCAAGGACATGAAAGAGGAAATCTTCAGAATGACCTAGGGACATGATGAATCCTTGGAGGATTATGAGGAAATGTTTCAACTTAGCTACAAAAGGGCCATATGCACCCTTGATCCTGAATCACTCAAGTTAGTCCTTCTTAGAGGGATCAAGGAAGATATCCTAGAAACCCTAAACATGTTGTCTAGAGGGGACATCTATCCTCTATCTTATGATGACATCAAGATAGTTTTCAAAAATCACTCTAGGGCTACTAGAAAGAAGGGTAGGGCCAATCAATCCTTGGCCAATTCCTCTTCTTCCAACACATCTATTAAGAGTGAAATTGGAAACATGTTGGAAGACTTTAAAAGTGAAATGTTGCATACATGTGCTCTACAAATGGAAAACATGTAGATCAAAAGAAAGCAAGTGGAAGTAGAGAGAGACTTAGCTATATTTTTCTCTAGATGCACTAGAAGGCACCCAATAAACGAATTTTCATTGAATGTTATAGAGTATGCTCAGTCTGTGAGGAAAACCACTCCACAGATAAGTGCCCTTCTCTACCTGGATTGAAAGTTTTATATCAAGGAACTGAAGGTGGGGGTGAATAACTTTGTTATATCAACCAAAGGAGGCCCCAAGGACCTCGACCACACTAGTAGGGCATGCAAGGGGCATCCTACTCCTACTAGAATACCAATTAGAATGCATCTCTTCCCCCTTGTTGTTTTCCTCCTCATCCTTCATGGTCGACACCGTCTCCTTGGTCTTATTCACCTCAATACCCTTCGCGACCTTCCAGTCAGTCATTTGAGCCATATGTTCCCCCACATCCTCAGTGGAATACCCCATCATAGGGGCGGAAGCCCCCATTCAACCAATCTCTAGCCTTACTGCATCCACCTCCATCTCAACCACAACTCATTCATCCTACTCCACCTAAGAAACCTCAGATGCTTACTTAATGAAATGTGAACCCAAACAACGAACATCCAAAACATGTCTACAATGGAGAGACATTCTACCCTTCCTATGATGTGGAAATTAGCGAAATCAACCTCAAGTATGGGAGAGTGCTTCCAGATAACCAACCTCCATCTCCACTTGAGGAGCTTGAAGAGGAAAAGGAAGAAATTGTTCCTAAATCTAATCAACCTGCTTTTCATGAAAGATTGATCCATCCTAGTCAGCACACCCTAAATGATACTAAACTTCTAGGAGAATTGAAAAACTTGTGTGTTAAAATCCCACTTCTCCAAGCCATCAAGTATGTCCCCATATACAACAAGCTAATCAAGTAGAAATTCTTCAAACATCCAGGGAGGAGAAAGAAAGACACCCCTACCATTAATGTCATTGGATAATTTTCTAACTTAATGCTGGGGAGAGTGATTTTCCCAAAGTATCTAGACTATGGAAGTCCTATGGTAGATGTGCACATTGATGGAATCGTTGTCCCCCACACCTTGATTGATCTTGGGGCTTCCATCAATGTGATGACTAGGGATACCATGCTCAAATTGAATCTCCAAGGATCATTAATAAAGACCACAACAATATTGCAGCTTGCAGACAAATCCACAGTAGCTCTTAAGGGAGTTGTTGAGAATGTGATGGTCTCTATTGATTCTTGGGAGTACCATGCTGAATTCTTAGTTGTCCATTCCAATACCAAATTCAATGGTTATCCTGTCATCCTTGGAATGCCATGGCTAGCCAGTGTTGATGCTTACATATGTTGTAAGGTTGGGAACATGGCCAATAACAATGGGCATTTGTCCAAATAGTTGGTCTTCTACCCTCCTGCTTAACCATCCCTAGAGAATGAATTACCCTTATGGTTGGAAGAGGAAGAGGAAGATGAGTTATACCATACCACATCCTACCCAATCTATACCCTAGATACTATTATAGGCGGGGGGAAACTTGATGAAGGTGACCTAATTGATCAAATCCTCCAGAACCAATCCCCCAGCACCATGCCTCTTGATGAGATGGTGAAGAAATCATAAGATAACCCTTGGACTGATTTGTGCCTAGTTGACTCAAGTCCTTCTCATATCAAAATGGTAGAATTTGTTCCATCTAAAACATTGAAAATCAACCCCTCTCTCTCAACCCATCAGGAAGAGAAGTTGTGTAACATGTGAAGAGAGCGCTTGGATACTTTTTCCTGGAGCTAAAAGGAAATGAAGGGAGTGCATCCTTCTGTATGTACTCATGACATCTACATTAAGGAAGGATGCAAATCAATGTGCCAATCTCAGAGGAGAATGAACCCAACCCTCAAAGACATAGTCAAAGAAGAACGCAGAATTTGTTAGATGCAAGGTTCATTTACCCCATCTCAGATAGTGAGTTGGTGTCTCCTCTAGTTCTGGTCCCAAAGAAGAATTTAAAATGGAGGATATGTGTAGATTACAGAGAGTTAAAAAAAGACACTAAAAAATACCATTTCCCTCTACCTTTCATTGACAAGTCTTGGATGGTCTTGCAGGAAAGAGATTATTCTCTTTACTAGATGGATTCAATGGTTATAATCAGATCCAGATCAATGCAGAGGACCAAGATAAAACCACATTCACTAGTCCTTGGGGTACCTTTTCTTATAGGGTCCTTCCTTTTGGATTATGTAATGCCCCTACCACTTTTCAAAGGGTAGTTCTAAGCATCTTTGTTGAGCTAGTCCATGACTCTGTAGAAATATATATGGATGATTTCACTCCCTATGGGTGTGATTTCCTAGAGGCTCTCTCTAACTTGGGGAAAGTATTAAATAAATTCATTGAAATGAACCTATAATCTAGTCCCGAGAAGTGTGAATTACTAATGAATGCAGGAGTTGTTCTGGGTCACTAGATACCCAAGGACTACAAGTGGACCCAAATAAAATTGTTATCATAAAAAGGGTCCCTAGTCCTCAAAAGCAGATGGATGTTAGGGGTTTCTTGGGATTAGCTAGATAATATAGGAGATTCATCAAAGAATTCAGCAAAGTAGGCTCACCATAGTTTGGACTGCTAGGAAAGGACTCTTAAATTTGTTGTTTAGAAAGTTGCCAAGAGGCCCTAGAAATTTTGAAGGACAAGTTAACTACTGCACCCATACGCAGAGGCCCAAATTTGGCTCTTCCTTTCCATATCCATGTTGATGCATCTGATAAATATATAGGATCATCTCTAGGCCAGATAGATGACAAGTTTCCTTACACCATTTACTTCATTAGCAAAAATCTGTCCAAGGTTGAATTGAACTACATTGTGACTGAAAAGGAAATCCTAGCTCTTGTCCACTCCCTAAACAAATTCATACACTACATCACTAGTTATCAAATATTTATGCATACTGACCATGCTGCCATCAAATACTTAATGAACAAACCTGATGTGAATGCTAGAATTATTAGATGGTTTCTTCTATTACAACAGTTTGATTTAACTATCAATAATAAGCTAGGAAGAGAAAATGTAGTTGCATATTTTTTGTTTAGAATTTCTTTTTCTATAGGTGAGGAAAGAATCTTTGATGATCAACTGCCAGATGAGCATTTATTTTCTATTTTAGTTCTCTCCCCATGGTTTTCTAGCATAGCCAACTACCTAGTTGCTCCACAGTTCCCTCCAAATCTGTCATCCAAGGAAAAGAGCTAAATTGTAAGGAAGAGTGCCCCATTCACATGGATTGGGGGAAATATCTTCAAGTTGGGCCCATATCAAATTTTGAGGAGGTGTGTCAGGGAGGAGGAAATCTTTGACATCCTTCTAGCTTATCATGATGGGTCTTGTGGAGGTCACTTTGCAGCTAAGAGGACCACTTTCAAGGTACTACAAGTTGGCTTCTACTAGCCCACTATCCACCAAGATGCAAGAAGATACACCCATCGATGTGATTAGTGCCAGAGAATGGGGAAACGTACCCCCAAGGATGAAATTCCCTTGTAGTCTCAGATGGCTCTAGACCCATTTGATAAGTGGGGCATCAATTTCATTGGGCCCATTGATCCACCATCAGGGTAGAAAAAGTACATCATTGTATGCACTGATTATTTGACAAAGTGGGCTGACACCAAGGCTATCAAGGTAGCAACATAAGATAAAGTGGTTGAGTTCTTAAGGGAGAATGTATTTTACAAGTTTGGGTACCCTTGAGAACTAGTCATTGATCAGGGAGCTCAACTCACATCACATATGATCGAGAATTTATTGGAGTAGCATAGGATAAAACACAGGAAGTCAACTACCTATCATCCTTAGGCCAATGGACAAGTAGAGGTCACTAATGGAGCATTGGAAGGCATCCTCACCAAGGGTGTGAGCAACAACAAAAAAGATTGGGTTGATAGACTAGTAAAGGCCACTTGGCCCTATAATACAACCTGGAATCCAACCATTGCCTTCACCCCTTATGACTTGGTCTATGGAAATAAAGATCTTCTCTCAATTTAGTTTGAGTACAACAGTTTGAGAATGGAAGCACAGTTGGATTTGGATGTTACAAAGGCACAACAAAAGAGGCTGCTCCAGCTCAATGGTTTGGACGAATTCAGGATGCAAGCCCTACTACACACTAATGCTATTCAAGTACAAAGGAAGGTTTGGCATAACAAGAACATCAAGGACAAGGTTTTTCAAGAAGGGGATTGGGATCTACTATATGACTCCAGGTTCAAGGAATTCAAAGGAAAATTGATGACTAGGTGGATGGGCCCATATCTGATAGAGAAGTTCTATGAAAATTGGGCTATTCAAATTAGGACCATTGATGAGGAAGGTATTCCCTTTCTTGTCAATGGATACAAATTGAAAGTCTGTAAAAGACCTCTATCCAGGGAAGAGTTCATCAGTACAATTAGTAAGGAGATAAATGTTTTTGGAATTGTCTTAGCTTCCAGGTCACACAATTATTGAAGACTGTTTTTATTTTTGTGAAAAAAAAGAGAAAAAAACAATAATGGGCCTAGACGAAAACCTCTATGAGGCATTTGAGGCCAACTCTCAGGTTGAAAATCTCTTTGAGGCAACCCAAGAGTGAAAAAAAAAGATCCATAGGTGAAAACCTCATTTGAAGCATCGAGGGCAGGGAGGTAGGATGAAATCCTCTTCTGGATAAACATGTGTGTATTTCAAAGCAAAAAGGAAAAAAGAGGAAAAAAAACCAAAAGTGTCATGGCAGGGACCTCAAACCTTCCCACTAATAAATTCTATGATTCTGTAGGTTTTTGAAGGAAATAAAAGATTCATAGATATAGGGACAACATGCCAAGAATAATCTCATTTTTTCCTCCATCCACTCCATCTCATTCATCCCTACCATGTCCTCATCACTCATCTCCATTTTTAGGCATTAAAAATCATTTTTTTGGCATTTTATAGCTTGCTGTAGGATGCCTTGTAGCTGCTGCTACAGGAAGATCCTGTAGCACTACAGGATGTCTTGAAATGCTACAACAAAAGGGTACTGATAGGAAAATCATTATGCAGGCCTATTATAGGTGGATTTGAGACCCTACACCTCATCATGCCTCACCCATCATCAATGTTCCAAGTGATCATATCCATACCTAGCTCTATGTCATTCAAAAAAAAGCACATTAAAATGAAAAAAGATAAAAGGAAAAAGAAAAAAAGAGAGGCCCAGAGGACATGTCCTCCCTTTCCTCAACCATTCACCACTCCATATCAGCCTTCATCATCATTCTCCAACCCCTACAGCACTACCCATCCTTGCTCTGAGAAAAATCCCTGAAAAGAGGAAGAAAAAGGAAATTATAGGGTTTCTTGTAGCAACTATAGGATCTCTTGTAGCAACCTGTGCCATCACTACAACCAACTTGAGCTTGCATTGTCCTTCACCACCAAACCAAAGGGAGCACCAACATCTCTGAAGACCTTATTTCTCCTAGCTATATCTCCACAACAACAACAACAACCACGATGTACCAACACCTACAACATCAAACAAAAGGTAGTTAGCTACATAGGCAGGAGGAAATAAATAGGAATGAAAAAAATGAACACTTAACTAAGAAGCAACACAACATGCCAATCCTATAGCATGCATTGATCAACAAAGGTAGGCACATGCATGGCCACTCATCCAACTCTTCCTTGAGCATGATATGAGGAACATGCATAAATGTTGAGAAAATTTCTTTTTTTATAAGATGGAGGTGGCCAATTAACTTGGCCACCCTCACCTCATGATCAAAAAGTGAACTTCCAGTCAACATGCCATGTTAGAGTTCCAAATCAATGGGCATCAGTAAAAAAGGTGGTCGATTTAGTTATGTGAGAGTGGGTGATGATTACGAGGGGAAAGTGTATAATCACCAATGGTAGGCCAATGGTCTGAATGAGGAAATCCCATACCACTGCCAGCCAACACAACACTCCAAGCCTCGACCATAAATAGCATAAAATTCCAAAATTTCATGCACTTGTTGCTCATTTCGAAATTAGAGAGACTAGGTCCAACTAGGAATCCATCGAAGAGTCGAAGCTTGTTTTGGCCACCCTACAAGAAACAGAGCTACTGGAAGCTACAGGAAACTTAGAAAGCTACAGGAAGCACTAGAATTCCAAAAGAGGCTTGCAAGGGGGTGAATAGGGTCAAATTTGTTAGAAATTCTCATAATCCCAAGCATCACAGTGAAAATTAAGTGGCTCATCTCTCCTATGTTCATGATTTGATAACTAAAACTAGAAAAAGGAAAAGTCTCTGCAATATTCTAGTAATTACAGTGGGTTGGAGAATTAGACAGAATTTTGGGAATTGCATGGATATAGAAAAGGAGAAATTGTAGTCATCTACCAAATACATTTTAAGCTCTCAACCACCCTGAAACTCATACTAAAGCTAACCTAAAAAAACCTCCTAGATTTAGCTATAAGTAGAGAAGAGAAATGGGAGGGCAATTCAATAGAAGAGAACCCATTGATACATCAAGGATTCACCTTCATCCCCTTGTTGTATATATCTTTAGGAGGCACCACTGGTTGAGCTTCTTTGAGTTGCTCGGGGGGTACGGTGATGATATAGCCCATGAGTTTTCCATGGCACTCAACCCTCAGGCAAGAACAATTGCTACCACTATGGTGAGAGGACTATCCATTACAATCAACCCTGAGGTAATCAACAGAGTAACCACACTTCTTGAAGGGATACAATGGACGAGGGAGGACAAGGCTAGCAACACCTGTGTTAAGAAAACTTTCTTCCTAAGTGATGAAGAGCCAATTGAAAACAAAAATGGGGTCAAGACGGAGAGCCTTCCCTATCCTTGGCATGAGGTGAGCTACCTCATCCTCAAATGCATTTCTTATGAAGGGAGGCTCAGTGTTGAGGTTTGGAGATGATTTACTCATAAACCAAAGGCTCAATGTGCCTTATTTCATTTTGTAGTCAATTATAGACATGAGCCAGAAGGTACAAGAAGGGAAACACCAACAATTATCACATCATGGACTCATTAAGCTGATAATGGAGGATGCCTTGAGACAATTGAGAATTCTTGTTCTCTGGTCCACATTTAGAGACATGGACAGAGGGATTGTCCTTGAAATCCAAGCCGTTGAATATGGTGGGACCCCAACCTCTAGTGATGAAGAGGAAGCAAAAGAAGAAGAAGAAGAAGAAGAAGAAGAAGAAGAAGAAGAGGAAGAACCAAAAAAAATAGAAAAAGAAGGAGAAGAAAAGGAAAAAGAAGAAGAGAAAGAAGAAGAGAAGGAGTAGAAGGCAAAGACCAACCCTGAGAAAAATACTAAGGAAGGGGAGAGATCTCCAACATTGTCTCCTAAGCCCACTAAAAAGGAGGTAGTCATTGCCTTGGCTTCCTTGAGGACACCCATAAATTCCAAGAGGAAAAGACAAAGGAAAACTCCCCTCTATTTTAAAACAAGAAGAAGCACTAGGATCAAGTAGGGGAAGCCACAAACACCTATAAGAACTCTCATCATAATTAAAGAGTCACCAATCAAGAAGGTGGAGCTAGGTTCCTTAGGAATGAAGAGTCAGGAAGGAACATCACAACAAGAAGCCCTAAAGGCTCCCATCACCTATGTTAGGAAGCCTATCACCAGGTCAACATCAACAAAGAAAACCAAGGCACCTATGACCCTCTTACAGAAAGAAAAAATCCTGCTACAAGATCCTTGGACCGTGTTACAAGAACCACTCTTAGTGCTACAAGAAACATAGAAAAAACTACAGGAATGACAACAGGGGTAGAGAGAAGGCAAGGAAGCAACACCACAGGTGCAAGAGGGGGAAACATCTCCAAAAACATATGAGGGATATTTTAAGAGTTGTAGGAGCCTATCCCACAACCAAATCTGAGTTCTTACTACAAGTTCATTGAGGGAGGTAGAGTAATACCACATAAATTTGCAATCCCTCTCTTCTTTGAGCTTGAAAAAGAAAGGGCAAGAACACATCACTGGATGAAAATTTCCAAGTCAAAGAAAGTAGAAGATGTGGGCCATATGGAAGAAAAACTCCTAGATATGGGAAGGGAGTTGAGTGAGTTGAGAGATAGAGAACACATCATGAGATCTCAATTATAGGCACAAAAAACGTGGCTGGGGAGGCAATTATAGGAAAAAGAGACACAATTGGCCACCACGGCAAGCCTCTCCATCATGGTAAATTTTAGGGGCAAATTTTAGCACAAGGGAAAAATTTAAGGGGTTTGGCATTTTAGAAAAGATTTTTTTTTATAAAACACTCATTTGATATAGTTAGCCCAACTTTTAATTAAAAAATAATTATTTTTTTCATTTTAGCCCCCAAAAAAAGGGGCGGCTAAACCATGCAAAACTCATTTGGCCTGATTCGCCTGGGTTTGGGAGGTTAAATTATTGCAAATTGCCCAATTTTATGCTTTGAGATGTTAAATTCTTGCAAATCGCCCATTTTCTGGTTTGGGAGGGTGTTAAATTCTTGCAAATCGCCATTTTCTAGTTTGGGAGGTTGTTAAATTCTTGGAAATCACCCATTTTCTAGTTTGGGAGGTTGGATTTGCTCCCAATCGCCCTGATTTCCTGATTTATTGGTTTTCAAATGGAAGGAAAGGGTGATACGGATCCCTATTTTCAAATCTGGTTTCCGTTGATGGCGAGGGTGTATAAATTTGGTAGTCAGTTTGTGAATCCTCCATTTCTGATTTTTGAGTTGGCTCCATTTTTTATTTCTAAGTTGGCGACTCCTTTCAAGCAGTGCCAGGACCAGGGTATAAATTTTGTGAATCAAAATCATCCTCCATTTCTTGGTGACTTGTTGTAGACAGTGCAGGGTATCAATTTTGTGAAACAATCTTCCATTTAGACCATTTCTGAATTGTTGACTCGTTGCCAGGTAAGCCACAACCATCCAACTACTTGAATACGAATATGCTTATACGTTATTGTTGGCTCTTCATGTCCACATACAACATTTGCAGAATTTTCCCTTGTCTCCACTTGTCGCTGGTCGATCAGTTGTGGAGTGTTGCTCACACTATGTGTAGTTTCTATTCCAATTTGCAACATGTTTTATGCTTGTTGATTTTTCCAGAGACTCAAGTCACCTGACACTATCATAATTTATACTACAATCTCCTTGAAGATGTGTGTAGACTCTAGAGATGGAATCTAATCTTCTTTCTCTACCCGAGGCGAATGCCCTTGCCTCCATCCCTATGCATTCCAGATGCATCTTTAGCCATGAATTATAGCTTACATTGCATGAATTGAAGGTTAATTCATTGTTTCCACCAGTATTCATTATCTATATATATATATACCACCCAAGTATTACGCAAGTTAAGCCAAACTAGTAAACCAAAAGGACTAAGATAGACCTGCAAGGATGATGTTGTTTCAATGTTGACTCAACAATTATTTTTCAAAGTACAATTCTATTTTCTATGAACAAGTGAATTTATATGAAGCATATCTCAACTCTTCGAAACTATTGATGCAGGTTTGCAGATTGATTTGAAATTTTACTTGTGGAATATTCAGTGTGATGTCAAAATATAATGGTGAGAAGAAACCATCAAGGAAAATGGATGTATTATCATACTTTCAAAAGGCTGCATCCAAAAATACACATTCTCTTCACGATTCAAGATCCTTTGAACAATCTATTACTGAGAGAGAGGTTAAATCTTGTGGAAATGCATTTGATATCCATACGATGGATGAAATAACAGGTTCCTCAAGTGATCAGGGTGAGATAAATGCAGTTTCAACAGAAATTGGTGATGAAAATGTTAATGATTTTCCCTTGGAAGGTGACACAATCCATTCGTGGAAAAGTAACAGAGGCCAGTGGACCATAGGGAGACAATTCCAATAACATTGGGCCTCAAGTTTTCCGTTTATTGAAGAAATACCTCCTACAAATGAGAACAAGGTTTTTCGACAAGTTAGATGTAATGCGTGTAGTTGGAAAACTCAAAAGGTCGTGAAAATTCAGATGAAGCTAGATATAGTACAAAAGCATGCAGGAAAGGTGTATGAAAACAAAAATTGTAAATGGTAAAGAGAAATATATTGTTAGATGGAAATCTTCTGAGGAATGTCGACATGTTGAATATGCAGAAGAATATAAAAAATATTTAATAAGAGGGAGGAAACTTGACGCAAGTGGAGGAACCATCATATTTCTATTTGAAAAGATGATGGAAAGAAGTTTGTTATCCAAGAGATACAATTGAGCACTGTATTTCACATCTTATCTAAAGGTTGTCCTATGACAGATTATCCAGATCACATGAAATTTCTATCTTTTCTTCAAGTGCTAAACTTTCCATCTTCTCATTGGTCTGTAACTAGTGGTTTGGAATGGGCAAGATATCTAGCTCAAGTAGAAAAGGACGATTTGAAAGAGAAGATTGCAAATGCTAGGTTTTTAGCATTGTCTTTGGATGACCATATTATTCCTATCTACTTGGGATTAAAAATATGAGAGAGAATTCTACAACTAAAAATATTTATGAACTTGTTCTTAATGGTTTGAAGAAAAGTGGTATGGATCATTTAATGATTGCAAAAAATTTGGTATGTGTTGGAGCAGATGGAGCATCGGTAATGCAAGGACAAAGGAATGGCCTTTCTGTAGGGCTACGACTATCAACTTCACCATATATGTTTAATATTCATTGTATGGCTCACAGGATGAATCTTGCATTTAAAATAGTAAGCAAGTTTCCATCATTTTCAAAAGTTGAAGATCTTGTACGTGAGACTCATGCATACTTTTCTCTTAGTCCCAAATGATATTTATAGTTTGAATAATTTGCAGATGGTGCTACAGGTGGAAAAAAATATTGAAAGATGTTGATGCAAGATGGATATCATTAAATGGACCAGCTCAAAGACTATTTAGTGAGTTCAAATCTTTGGTAGGGTTGATGTATTGAAATCGCTACAATGTAGACAAAACTCAAGATCTTCTTTCTTGACTAACTAATATAGAGACATTATTGACATTGGCTGGAATTATTCCTATGATACATGAAATGGATGTCCTCATGAAAATGTCTCAGAATCGCACAATGTATATTGTGGAATACAAAAATGCAAGAAATTCAGCATGTCTTGCATTGGATAATTTGTATATGATGCTAGACCCTTTTATTGGTTGAGAGTTTAAAAGTTGGACTAAGATAATTAGTATAGAAAATACTGAATTTTTTTTTACATTTGATGAAAAAGGGATACTATGTATCGTAACGTGTGGGTATATGGTTCCCTTTCATTATATTAGTAAGATGAGGTGAATCACCAAAGATTGCCTTGTGTCAAGAGACCAATTTGATAATATTGTGATTTCACTGAGACAAAATTTGATAGAAATTGCAAAATCACTATAATTAAAGATAAGAGAACAATTTACTCTAGATGAATTGTTGGAGGCCATGTGTGTTTTTAAAAAAAGATTAAAATGTTTAGTAGACCATTTTTGCAATAAAGTCTCGATACATGGAGAACAAATTGAAGGTATTTTAGATTCATCAAAATTGTATCAACAAGGTGGACACTTTGCTGAAACAATGTGGAAGCAATATCCTTTTTTGGAGAATCCTAATGAAAATGGTGCTATAACAAAATTATGGGCTACTTTAAGTGTTAGCCAATACCTACAAGACAACATATCAGAATATTTCAAATTAGCGGATTTGTGTCAAACCATGATTTTGAGATCAGTGGAGGATGAGAGAATGTTTAGTGAATTATCATTATTGAAGTCGAAGTTGAGGAACAAGATTGATAAACATGTGGATACATGTTTAAGATTATATGTAACAAAGTATGACATTGACAATTTTCGATATGAAAGAAGCTAACTCTTTGGCAATCAGATTGTGATAGAAGGGGAGAAAAAAATATAACAAATCTCTCTAATGAACTTGATATAGAACATAATGTTTTTGAGGTTCATAATGACAGTTCATTTAGATAATATCATGTTCACAATTTATAAAATGAGGACCAAGATGAGAACTGGGAAATTGAAATACCCTAGGACTCTTATTTTGGTATACATGTTCCATTGATCATGCAAGATTACTATATGTCAAATTCAGGTAAAGATAGGTTCTATATTTGTATTTTCCATTGTAACATTACAACGACATTACTTTTATGCGTGTTATTTTAAGATTGATGTTTCATATTTAATCATTACATTGTTTGTTTCTTATTTGTGATAGGAAATAAAGCTGGATTTGATGAGGTTGGGACCTATTTCTTTTCACATAGATAGTGTCCGACTATTATTAAATGATAAATAACTAATTTAACAAGACTTTCAAGTCATTTGTCAACCATTTGTTAGCCATGCTTTCAAGTCTTTCAGGTACTAAGTTTTATGGGTCCCCACATGTCCTTAGGACCATTAAGGGATGAGATAACATGAGTCAATCCAACTCATGCCCCGAATTTAATTTTTACCTATTGATGCAAGTGTTTGTTACCACTTATCACCAACAAAATTCTACCATAACATAACCCAACTTGAAGACAACACTTCTCATCTTCCTTTTACAAAAATGCTCTATGGATCTCCCTACTATACTTTCCCAAGACCAACGTCCCTTCTTGGTAGGTCTCTCCACCATACCATTAATCGCACAATAGACACACACTAGTAACTACCACATTCTATAAATCTCTCTAGTCTTAGTTATTGGTGTCCCTATCACACTCGACCAATACAATATTACAGGTCTATTTTTTATCATATCTTTATTTTTTTCTATTTTATGTATTTAACTTTAGCACCATCCCAGAGTAACGATTTAGTGTCCTTTGGATTTGATCTTTGATTGGAAATGAAGTTGGATTTGATGAACCTGGGACCTATTTCTTTTCATATAGATGGTGTCCTAATATTAAAAGATAAATAACTAATTTAAGAATTCTAACATTAAGCAATAATGGGCTTTTTCAAGTACATTAAATTGAGTTGATGTCTAGCTCTGATATCTTAGAAAATTTTAGCAGTTTGTTTGTTGCTTGTTTAGAGGATTTTGTCAAGTTTGAAATTTTTGGTTTGTTTTGGTCATATGTTTTTAGTTGCTTGACTCATTTCATGCATAGATCGATAGATCTAGTTTTATTTTTATAAATATTATTGTTTTATTTATATATTTGGTAGTTTGGGGAAAGATATTTGATTTCCTTTCACTTTGTGGCATGATTTCAACATCATCATCTTTTAGAATATAGTAAAATATTATTCTTATTTTATATTTTCTTGGAAAGGAATTATTGATATTTGGAAAGGGAAATAAGCCCTAGGTAGCTAAGCAAAGAGAAAAATGGTCTATGTACTAGGTTCACTTGCATTCATTGTAGGAGACCTATTGGCATGAGAATGACATTCCTTTTATGAAATTACACTTTTTCAAGGCGGCGCTGAGTTCGCTGACCTGGGAAGAACAATGACAACTAATCATAATGCTAAGGAGATTATAATGTTGGTTTCAAAAGAAGGATTGTGAAAATTGTTTGCACTAGTTCTTATTTCGGCCATATTTACCAAAAATTTGTGTCTTGCTGACTTTTTACATTTGTAATGAACTTGTGAAGAGTTGGTTTGAAGAGCCCGATGTTAGAGTGAGAAGACTCTCTATAAACCACAAGGACTACATTGCCTTGGATGACCAATTCTTGGAGGGCACTCGATGTTCTTCGTGTTGCTGAGTCTCTTCACTCGAAGTGTCACTGAATACAATGGTATGGCCATAACATCACTTAATTTGATCCTCTTTAAAATCTCCTAATATCATTTCAATACATCAAATTGTTCTATTTTCATGGAATTTAGAGATACATCGGTAATGTTATTTTGTCTTGGAAATAGTAAATTATTTTTTTCTAAGATCACCTAGTTTGAGTTACTCATTGTAGCCACCACTTGATCCTTTAACAAGCATTTGAAATTCAAAGTGTAATAAAGCTATTTTAGTTGCTTTTCAGAAGAAGATTGCTACAAGCCAATGAATATTAATGTGATTAAACTAGATGTTGCACTTGTTACCATAGGCCTTGTAATAGGGTTGTACTCCATTTCAGTCTATGGTAGTAGAATGATTTCTAACTGCTCCATGTACCCACATATGATATAATATATTACCCACATAACTGTAACACTTTGAAATCAGTTCTATATTCTTTTTTCATTAGGTGAAAGAAAATTACAATCATCCTTTTTAATTTTTGGCTCATTGAATATACAAAGAGAAAATTGCTTAACAGTATTGCTTAGTTTGACAACAGTTTTACTTTTATTTGATACAAGAGTGGAGGTAGTCTTAGATTTTACCTATTTCTTAGTAGTTGTTCTCCTTCAGCAACAACATCATCCTTTAAAAAATACATTCTAGCTTGTACAAAGGAAATTAGATGTTTAGTAGAGGTTCCATAAGAGATCCTCTAATGGAGGTGCAATAGTTTAGTAGGATCACTGGATGAGGCACATGTATGAATGTATTGTCTTCAATTGGGAAGCCACAGTTACCCATCTAGGGGAGGGCATGCATGAATATCTATTCTGTGAATGGTGCAGTTTTCTAAGTGTGTTGAGTGCATGATTTCATGTGTTCAGTCCACCCTACTAGGTCTTGTATTTGAAGCATGTGTTATCCGCACGTGATGGTGGTATCCACTAGGTGCATTAAGGTTAGGGTTAGGGTTAGGGATATCCGATGAAGCTAGATTCAATGGTTCAAGTCCTATAAAAGCTAGATTGAATAATTTCACATGATTGGACACACATCTTACTCAAAAATGACGACTCAAAATCCCTATGGAACCTTGTGATATGTTGCTATGGATAGTGCTTACTTGTGACTTTATACCTCTACAACTTTAGTCGAGTTCTGTAGGGGGAATTATAATTTTCCCTAGAGCTAATTCCCCCTACTACTTGACCTCATGGAAGATATGCTCAGATAGTGGAGCGCGACGCTTGAGGTGAGGTGAGGTGCTTTTTATGCACACATGTAAATCCTTAAAAATGTCATTCCTAGGCTAGGGTGGAACACTATATCTAGAATAGGTTTCTTGCTAGTTTTTCACACTTACCTCATGTTGTTCTCAGCCCGAGTTGCCATTCTAATTCAAACAAGAATCTCCCACATATATTTCATTGCATGTATATCCTAATATTGGAGGTTTCTGTTAAGTATATTGCATGTATCATAATATTGGTGTTCGCCCTCCTACTCAAGTAAAATCAGCATGAGTGCAACCTGTATTCCCACGATATTTCGTTATTTATCTTATGCATCTATTCACTTTATTAAAAATAGAAATGAGTGGCATCCATGGAGGAATAGTGCTCTACCCTCTAATCAAGATGTTTATCAACATATTTCTCTGGTTATTAAAGGAAAGCAACAATTATGAGGGAGGGATGTGCTTTAGAAGAGCCTACTTTCAGCTAGTGGTTGTAATTATTATTGGAAATCGGTGTAGGTAATTGCCAAGAGGTTTGTGATCATAACTAGAAAGAAGTCGATACTTTAGAAAGGTTGCGCTCTAATAGAGGTTGTTTCAATTTACTGCCAATTGGTTTAGAGAATGCATAGAACGATACTGTTATTGTAAAATTGACTTGGACCATGGTTAACACATGCAAGATAAAAACAACAATGTGAGAGGAGGTGCACTCCACATGAGGGTATTTTGAGCAGATTTCATACTTCTAGCATGCAATTCAGTTTGTTTATCTTGGAGAAAGGAAGAGTATCAAGGGGGTGAGGGAGGTGATGGGTGAGTTACAATCATACAGAAAGGCAATTAGTTCGCCATGTAGAGAAGATTCTACTTCAGTTTTGATTCTAAATCAATTTGATCCCTTTCTCTCTCACACACAAACACCTACGACGCACTGCTCTCTCTTGGATTCTATAAAGAAGTGGAGACAAAAGTGCATGAGCTAAGATTCATTCTTACATTTCAGTGGTGCTTCACCTTCACCACAGTCTTACATATTTCCATACTTGATGGCACTTCCATTATTTCTGGTTGGAGATTGGCATGGCATCGATTGGTTTATTATGTCTCTAATTAATTTCTACCTCTATATTAATATATCAGATGGATTCAACATGATTTTTCATAGTTCTTTGAATTTCATCTTGCTTCTCAAGGAACTCATGCAGCATGGCTTGTGTTTTAATTTTTATGCACTTGTTTTTAATCCCTCTTTCACTCAATGCACATATTATCTCTCATCCCTTTCCATTTTGTTGTTGTAACTTAATTAGAGAAACTAGTCCCTCTCTTTGCAATTTTATTTACATGTTTTTCCATGTCCTTGGGTGCTTTCTGGGTGCTTGAGGGAAGCTTAGTGTCCTGATTCATTTTGAGTTTAAAGGCAGATCCACACACCAGAAAAACTGGATACAGACATTTTAGGGACATCCTCTTGTGGATGAAAAGCACCAACCCGAACGAAGAGGCATCTATCAATAACATGGTTAGATAGTCTATGGTTATCTCGTTGTCTGTTCATTATTTTTAATGCATATTTTGTGATGTTAAGTACTGATCTGTAGACATAATACATAGCAAGTAGAAATTAATCAACAAAAAAGAAACACACATTTATATAAGAAAACATAGGTATCAAGAAAAACACTAGGACAATTCATTACAACAATCCTCCCTGCAGTCACAAAGAATAGAGCAGCTCTCAAGGAACATCCTATCTCATTCAATATCACATGGAATGGAACCCATCTTCCTTCCTTTGAAACACTCCCTAACTGATTTAACAGGTCAAGCCCATGCAATAATAGCACTATTACAACACCAATTTTGTTCCATTGCAAGGAAGTTCTAGTTTCATTATCAAACACTTTCCATATTCCAACAGGTTTAATGATATTGTTATTCCTAATAACAGTTGCACAAAAGTCATAAACACAAGAAACAAGAAGCACAATTTTTATTGATACGAGGGTGTTGGAAGCAGAGCATTACCAAAGATTTGATAGAAATGCACATTATAATCCTTTTGACATAGTTCTAATCCCTATATTTCCCTGCCTAATTTTATATTCACTCATACATATGTAGACTTGGTATCCTCGAAAAAAAAGGTAAGACAATATATTTATGCATATTTTATTTCTTTCTAACTAAGCATTTAAAAAAAAATACCAAAATTGAAAAATATGTAGGAATTCTTCTAGAGGTAAACTATAAACATTGTTGCACATGACGTGCTTTTATTCTTAAGTTCAACATGTCATGAAAACTGCTCTGGGTCTATCAGAATACCACACATAGGAAAATGGATATCAAAATGAACATTGACATTGACAATAGGAATATCTGCACAATAACTTGTTTTTGGTCTGTATAATATATCAAGCTGGGATGGGAAATTCACATATCATTACTACCCTAGCCTTCATGAAACTGAGTGATCTTGCATATTTTTATTTTGTAGCCAAAAAGAAATATAATGTTTAATAAGCCTATGCCTGAAGCAATCCATCTCTGATCTGCTCAGCAACATCACGGACTGCACCAGGTCCATGAGGGATGAATAATGAAGATGATTTTGAAGATGCCCCTATCTCTTTCATTACGTCAAAATACCATGTCACCAAGATCATGTCCATCACATCCTTTGCATTTGTCTCTAGCACATTGGCTAAGAAAGAAAGTACACTATCCCTAAGTCCATCAACAATTTCTTGCCTTTGACGATCAATACCCAAACCAGACAAATATTTTGCTTCTGCTCCAGCTTCTGCTTTTTTAATTTGTAAGATTTTCTCTGCCTCAGCTTTGTGTTGTGTTTCCACCCTCCACCTTGCAGTTGAAATTGAGATTCAATAGACAAGTTACAGGAATTAAATGGGAAACATGTAAAAGAAATGTGAAGAAAATAAAAGACAATTAAACCAAAAATATGCAAAACTTGAGCAATAATTGTGAGTTCATGCACTGTTTTGCAAGGTTAACTATGAGAAGATACTGGATTTTAAAATCAAATCTACATTACGGATGCTATCCACAAAATAGAATTTTATACCAAAGAATCTCTCAATATAAAACAAGGATGTTCTACAAAGGGTACCTAACCCTTTACTTAAAATATCGTAAAGAGCAAGAAATCAGCGTTAGGGTGTAGTTGTGTATACATAATTCCATTCTAACTTCAATATGCTAGAGAATGCTTGCCTGTGTTTATTTCATTCATTTCCTTCTTCACAATTTTAACGGGTAATACATCAATGATGAGAGTTTGCACTATCTGAAATCCATAGTTTGACATAGCTTGTATCCAAAAATAAGACAAGATTGCAAAGCTCAAAGCTTCTATTACAAAACCAGAAGAACCATTCACAAAATCATAATAGGCAATGCAATAGCCGCCCTTCAATATGAAAATAATGTGAAGGTATTTTCCCCACTAAAAATCAAACAAGAAACATGCAAGAATTTTTTATTTTGTATTCACCCTTATTTAAAAACATATCGAACATGAACTGTCTTTACTCTTTTCTTAGTTTTACATTTTTAAATTCCACTTCAATTGCTTTAGCAATGTCATTCTTTTGCTCAAAAACTTCATCCAAGTTCATCTTCGGGATGCTTGCCTGAATGATTGAACATGAAAACATGGACATGAGCTCAAATAGTAGTGCAATAGTTATGTAAAACAAGAAGGAACACCTTGGACCATTGGATAACCCATAAAGTATATAAATAGACACACGAAAAAAACAACTGCTAACTTAACCTAAATCAATGCCGAGTTCTGTAAGGATTTCCTATCATAATTTTCCCTAGAGATAATCCCCCTTGCTTGATAGAATTCCTACCAAGCAAGATGCTCCTCATCAGTTGAAAGAGCTAGGACTAGACACGATTTAAGCTTGGGGGATAAACACATTCCTCACCTTTCAAGTTTTCTCACAAGTCAGATCTAATTCTGACAAATCTGACCAATGGTTTCAAATGTTAGAAGCAAGATTCTCCTCATCAGTTGAAAGAGATAGGACTAGACAAAATTCAAGCCCGGGGTCTTTTTGACGAAGCTAGGTAGGGTCCACCAGAGTTTAGCAATGTTGAAGGAGTTCTGTTTGTATCTGAATCTCATCATGTCACATTTAAAGCAGGTCTTGAGGCAGGATCCAATAACTATGCATAGCTTATTACTTTGAGGTTATTTCTTTAGTGTGCACTAGAAAGGAGAGTCAAACATATTCAGAATGTTGATTATGCCTTGTTTGTCATAAACTGGATGAAGGGAAGTGTGGAATTACATAATATCCTACTCAAACTTAAAGGAGATCAATTACATGATATAACAACCACCTTTGACAGAATTTTCTTTACTCATATGTTCAGGGAAATAAATGAGGAAGTGGACACATATCGAAAGAGGGTTAACAGTTAGCAATGGGGTCCATGGCTGTGTGATGCGGGAGCATTCAGCCCAAGAGTAATTATTGTAAATAATAGTCATAGGGGGTCAAGGATTCTAGAATTATTTTCCTAAGTTACAAGTCAGTGTGATGTTTCCAAAAAATAAATAAATGAAAAAATCGGAAATAAGGAGTGCTTTTAGGCATAAAAGCAGTGAATGTGGGTCATTAAGTGATAAGGAGGCTTTTCTTGTTTTTAGAACAGGAAAAAAAGACG
Source organism: Pinus taeda (assembly GCA_000404065.3). Classification (NCBI taxonomy): domain Eukaryota; kingdom Viridiplantae; phylum Streptophyta; class Pinopsida; order Pinales; family Pinaceae; genus Pinus; species Pinus taeda. The sequence goes on along the minus strand of APFE030048970.1, from coordinate 9,547 downwards.
GAATAAAGCCTCAAGATGTTTTTTTAGGTGAATGCATTGCATGTAGAAGTTTTATGTTTCAATCATTATGTAAAGCATATCTATTATCAATATAAAAAGAATGAGGCAGCGAAAGCTCTCATCAGAGGGAGGAGCGATGCCAGAAGTACCATCATGAAAGTTCCTCTCGGCATTATGAAGAGTTGTTAATTTGTATGGGTGTAATCAATAATTGATTTTAACTGTGTATTAAGGATTGGAATTGCCTTCGTATTCTCCGGTTAGCGTTTACCGTGCATTTATGTTGTATTGTGTATTGAAAGCATTGGTGTTTTACTGTCGGTCCATGAGTTTATGCCGAACTTTGATATAATTTATAGATGGTTTTCAAACGTGAGACACCATCATTCAGGGTAACTACCTACCTGATATCCACAGTCAGTGTCTATGATGCCATCGGCGCTGCAATTGCGTGATATGATCAGCTTAGTTTTGAAATTGATCGGACAATACCCTTATGCCAACATCGGATTCGGAAGATAATGAATTCGAGCTTAGTTTCTTGATCCCATCGAGGTTGCCATGTATTGGGAGGAAGGCATATTGGATCTGAAATCTCAATGTGTCAGAATTCCAGAATGCGATCGGCGATAAGGGATGTTCATTGTTAAGTACAGTTACAACTACATGATGTGCGTGCTCTTTTCCTGAATTTAGATCAAATATCTGTATGTTTACATAATCTCATAATCTCGTGATTGCGGCAAAGGCCTAGAATTATTATTGTATTAGACTTGGCAATGGTAGTTGTTTGCTGAAATATGCTTTTTAGTGAAATTTATATGCTCGTAAATTGGTTCTAATGGAAAAGTTCCACTATTCTAGATGAGATTGAACGCCCAGTCATATGAAACACAGAGGATTCATAAAGCGCAGAGTAATTTTATTGGGAATTGATTCATGAATTTGAAATGAATTTGTAATAATATAACACTGCCAGGTTTTATACATTCAGATTCAATTTAGGAAAAGGAATGTTGAATAAGAATTGTGGATCCAATCATATGAATTGAGCGCTAGTATACTGAAGGGAATATTGGGGATCCTGGGTATTGCATGCTTGGCTTGCATCAGGCGATAGAGTTGCAGGCCAGCTATCATCAGGTGGTATCAGAGCAGTGAAAGTTTCCTGCGGATCCAGAACAGCGGAAGTTGGTATTAGAGCTGGAATAACTCTGTTTGATGATTCAAGTTTTTTAAGTTAAATTAATTGCATGCTGTGGATGAATGAATGCAAGAAGGTTTGTTGAACTGAAATGTGTTTTTGAATGTGGGATGAATTATGAAGATCATATTTTAAATCTGATATGCAGCATACACAATTGCAAGTGAAGTGAACAAGATTGCAGAAATGAAGGGAGGACAAGATCATGCAAGATCTTAAGAGGTGAGATTATTTTTTTGATTTGAAATTTATCAATTGAATTTTATGGTTGCAGAGGAGTGGTAGTGAACCTGAATAATCCAATAAGGAATTGGATAGAGAGGACAACTGAAGTGTTCTCAGGAGAGAGTGGGAGATTGCAGAAGCCTAGAAGGAGAAAAGGTGTTGCTCAGGAAGAGGTTCCAGGTGGAGGACCCGTGCTTACCAAAAGACTAAGTAAGGAGAGCTTAGTGAGGTAAGATTGTAGCTAGGAGGACTAGCTGTTGCAGAGACTTGTTGCAAAGGATGACTACTAGTAGTCATAACAGAGGTTCAGGAAAAAGCCACAGTAGAGGACATAAGAAAGAGGATGCCAATGTAAATGGCAAGAAGATGAGTCAAGAGGAAGTTGGAATGGAACAAGAAGAATTTCTAGGAGATAGTGAAGATGAAGACTTGAAGAATGAAACTTCAAGTAAGGACAAAGGGGCACATGGTTTTAAATCTGACAATTTGTGTATGTTTGCAGGAGAAAGACAATTTACTGATATTGTCATAAAGAAGGAATCTAATCAGGATGTTGATGCAGAGAAAGAAGGACCAGCTGAAGATTGGTCAAAAGTTGTTGAAGGTATAAAAGGTTATGTGAAGTTTCCAAAATCTACTCCTAATGAAGTTATTGAATTATACAGGAAACTAGATCTTCAAAGAAGAGAATTGGAGAGACAGAGAATTCATGCACAGGTTAATTTGCTAAGGAAACAAGGCAGGGAAGTTTTCATGAAGGATAGTCATGAAGCAGAAGATGGTAAGAAGGCGAGACTAGCTGATAGTCTCATGGTGAATACAAATCAACATGCTGAAATGTTGCTAGAGAAAGCTGAGGAGAAAGCCAATGAAAAAATTTTGGGTCCTAAAAAGACTTGAAGCTGTAGCGAGAAAAGTTGGTGACTGAATCGACAAATAAGACCAGTGGGTCTTGTGATTTTAATGCTAACAATTTGATTGTGTTTACAGGTGATGAGCCAAAGCATGTTGTAGAGGGACAGGAAGCTTGGGAGGTAGCAACATCTATGGCGGCAGCGACAGCAACATCTATGGTAGCAACTGAATTAACAGAAATTGAGAACAGCAGCAGTAAGCTGGACATAGAGATTGAAGAAATATGGCAACTGATGATGCAACAATCCAAATGGAGAAAAATAGAAATGGCAGCAAGCAAGATCAATCATAACTTGAACCTGATTGATAGGAAGAAGAAGATGGAGGAAAGGACAACAGAAATGCAGCGACAGCAAAGGAATAAAGCATTTGGACGGTTGCAGAACAAAGTATGGGATCGAGGAAGATCAAGACCACAAACTACATGATCAGGAGATCATGAAATTTTTCTACCTTGGGAGTCTGACGCGGGAGCATTCAGCCCAAGAGTAATTATTGTAAATAATAGTCATAGGGGGTCAAGGATTCTAGAATTATTTTCCTAAGTTACAAGTCAGTGTGATGTTTCCAAAAAAATAAATAAATGAAAAAATAGGAAATAAGGAGTGCTTTTAGGCATAAAAGCAGTGAATGTGGGTAATTAAGGGATAAGGAGGCTTTTCTTGTTTTTAGAACAGGACAAAAAGACGGAATAAAGCCTCAAGATGTTTTTTTAGGTGAATGCATTGCATGTAGAAGTTTTATGTTTCAATCATTATGTAAAGCATATCTATTATCAATATAAAAAGAATGAGGCAGCGAAAGCTCTCATCAGAGGGAGGAGCGATGCCAAAAGTACCATCATGAAAGTTCCTCTCGGCATTATGAAGAATTGTTAATTTGTATGGGTGTAATCAATAATTGATTTTAACTTTGTATTAAGGATTGGAATTGCATTCGTATTCTCCGGTTAGCGTTTACCGTGCATTTATGCTGTATTGTGTATTGAAAGCATTGGTGTTTTACTGTCGGTCCATGAGTTTATGCCGAGATTTGATATAATTTATAGATGGTTTTCAAACGTGAGACACCATCATTTAGGGTAACTACCTACCTGATATCCACAGTTAGTGTTTATGATGCCATCAGCGCTGCAATTGTGTGATATGATCAGCTTAGTTCTGAAATTGATCGGACAATACCCTTATGCCAACACCGGATTCGGAAGATAATGAATTCGAGCATAGTTTCTTGATCCCGTCGAGGTTTCCATGTATTGGGAGGAAGGCATATTGGATCTAAAATCTCAATGTGTCAGAATTCCAGAATGCGATCGGCGATAAGGGATGTTCACTGTTAAGTACAGTTACAACTACATGATGCGCGTGCTCTTTTCCTGAATTTAGATCAAAGATCTGTATGTTTACAGAATCTCATAATCTCGTGATTGCGGCAAAGGCCTAGAATTATTAGTGTATTAGACTTGGCAATGGTAATTGTCTGCTGAAATATGCTTTTTAGTGAAATTTATATGCTCGTAAATTGGTTCTGATGGAAAAGTTCCACTATTCTAGATGAGATTGAACGCCCAGTCATATGAAACGCAGAGGATTCATAAAGCACAGAGTAATTTTATTGGGAATTGATTCATGAATTTGAAATGAATTTGTAATAATATAACACTGCCAGGTTTTATACATTCAGATTCAATTTAGGAAAAGGAATGTTGAATAAGAATTGTGGATCCAGTCATATGAATTGAGCGCTAGTACTCTGAAGGGAATATTGGGGATCCTGGGTATTGCAGGCTTGGCTTGCATCAGGCGATAGAGTTGTAGGCCAACCATCATCACTGTGCAGAAAATAAGAAAGGAGTCTTTGTTGCTGCCCTGATTTCTGAACTGTTTATAATGCTTATGTTTCATTTATTTTTCATTGAGTTTCTGCTTGCAATTTTTTTATAATTGTTATTGCAATTTTTTGATTTGTTGTTTGTGCCCATAAATGTCAAAGTGATGTAGGACACTTTTCATTTGGTTTTCAAGGAAGCTTGATCTTCTTTTGAGTAGCCTATTTTGCAAGATGTTTTTGATGCCTTTTTCCGATTGAGGCTACTGAAATATATGGCTTTGCAGTTTTTATGGTTCATTTGGGGGTGGGAGTTTTATCTTCTTTTCAATAGTGTAATTTGCAGTTTTGCAGGCTATATTTGGTGTTTTATTGGGACTAGAAAATTCAAGATTCTCCAATTCGTAGAACGGATTTTCCCTGCAACTAAATTGTCCATGAAAATTTGTTGTTTTTGAAGATTAGGGGCTCGAAATCAAGCTTAGTTTGAAGTTTGTTTGTGTTATTAACTTTTTTATGTGGCTTTCTCTAGGGTAACAATCTGATTCATTTTACTAGCAACAAAATGTATTTAGGTTCTGTATGATCTTAAGCAAAAAAATGTTGCATTTTCTTTTGCATTTTACACCTTTTTGGTGAACATGATCTTGTATTCAGAAGCATAGTTGCATTTTCTTTTATGTTTTATACCTTTGTTTTGGGAGAATTTGATCTTGTATTTAGAAGCCTAGCTACATTTGCTTTTACGTTTTACACTTTTTTGGGGGGAGCTTGACCTTGTATTCAGAAGCCTAATTTGAAGGTCATTTTGACTATTATTGTTTTTCAGTAGCATGATAGTTTACATAATCTACTTATGTAAAAACCAAAGTAGTAGAATGTTGGGTATTGGAATCTATCGTTTTATGTTTTTTTAGTTGCAACATGATTTGGTCAAGAATGAGTTTCATTTATCTTTTAAGAAACTACATGTTCATGTATGATAATAAACACCAGAATGATATTTGGATCTCTTGTTTTTTGGTTTTGAACTTTTGATGAGGACTCAGTTTTAATAATTTTATGAAAATTTTGAATGACATACTAAAGATTACATGCTTTATAATGCAATAAAATATCATGTAGGATACTATTATATTAGGATATTGTTTTTCTTCAATTTGGATGTTTTATTTATTGTCAAGACTTGGTTTCATTAATTTATCAAAAGTGAATGCTTAAGTGTGTTAGTGTTAGTCTTTGCAGCCTTCCTCCAGTGATCAAACATGCTCTTACAAAGTGACTTTAAGGTGTCAAGGTCAAATTTTGTCATTTCAGTGAGTCTTCAAACAAAATTTGGTCACTAGGTATTAGGTCTATGGTTTGCTTTTACTCCTTTCAAAGTTGTCCAAATGTCAGTCCATGTCACCATTCAGCTGAGTGTACCATCATTCAGAGGGTTTTCATCATCATTTCAGGTTCCAATGGGTCATTTTACACCTTGTTCATGCTTCAGTTCTGCTTAGGTAAGTTTCATTTCCCTCTCCTAGGGTATTGAAGGTAATTTCTCTTGGATGGTCAAATCATTAGCAAAACTTGTATCCTGATGTTCATACACCTTCCCCTATCCTTAATGTACCTTATTAAACACTTCCCATCACTGATATCCCTTAAATTCCTCGTTTTCGCACAAACCCTAGTTTCTTGCTAGAACTTGACAATTTTGTGTTGAAAATAATAGTGAGAGGGGGGTGAATCAGTATTATCTAGTCCTTTTAACAAATCTTCTTTATTTACACTTTGAATTATTTTTGCATATCAGTACCATAAAATAATGAGCATGAACAAGAAAAACAGACAGTCACATCAAAGAACACCAGATATAAGGTGGAAACCCAATGTGGGTGAAAACCACCTGCTGCAATATGTCTCTATCTTCTTTCAAATTAGAAACTCCTTTTACAATGGTCTTGTACTGGTGCAGTCCTTTACCAGTACGCAGGCTGCAACCTGCAGAGAGCTACAACTCTCTCTCGTTTTCCAGTCTCTCCTGGAAGGGAGCTACAACCCCCCTACTTCTTTTCAAGGACCACTTTTCATAAATTTTCAAACTGGATCCATATACATCAAATGATCATCAAGTACATGTAAATTACACAGTCAGCTGCAGTAACCAGATCAACAATAACAGAACTGAACCTAGAACACCTTATCAACAGAAAAATTTAGTCAACAGAAGATCTTAAGACAGATACGCAATTTTCCCTTCTTTGGCCTGCGTCGCTACGCACTTCACCTTCTGCTTCTCTGCGTATACCCGCAGAGTTCCTTCTGCTGCACTACGTGACCACGCACTGCTTCTTCTACTGCGCTGCGTACAGTACGCACCCAAATGCACTATCGCGCCGTGTACTGCCACAGTAGGCACGCACCCAAAAGGACTATCGTGCCACGTACTGTTACAGTAGGTACGCACCTGAACCAATGTTGCTCTGCGTACCTACGCAGTTCTCCTGTTTTTGCTCTGCATACCTGCGCAGCTCGCCTTCTTTTGCTCTGCGTACCTGCACAACTCGCCTTCTTCTGCTCTGTGTACCCACGCAGAGGCACCGTTAAACACCTGCGTACCTTAGATTAGGGCCGAGTTTGCAGATCACCAGTGTGCTACAGTTAGACAGATGCCCAGATCTGATCAAGCACTCGAGAGATCACCCTTCACAGATTCGCTTTCCACTTCACTTTCATATAGATCAAGCCTTTTGAAACAATAACCCAAATATTTCAGATCTTAAGATATTCAACCCAAAAGCATACACAAGCCAAATGATCTCCTTTTCTTTATATAGGCAAGCTCTTCCTCAAATCAAGGATCATGGGGCTCAATAATA